>PVHX01004824.1:0-120345 GCA_004024805.1 Geosciurus inauris | reverse complement strand
AAGAAAAAGGAAAGAAAGAAAGAAAGAAAGAAAGAAAGAAAGAAAGAAAGAAAGAAAGAAAGAAAGAAAGAAAGAAAGAAAGAAAGAAAGAAAGAAAGAAAAAGAGAAAGGAAGGAAGGAAGGAAGGAAGGAAGGAAGGAAGGAAGGAAGGAAGGAAGGAAGGAAGGAAGGAGGGAAGGAAGGAGGGAGGGAGGGAGGGAGGAAGGAAGAAAGAGAAAGAAAGAAAGAAAAATTAAATCTAGGGACTGGGGAAGTAGCTTAGTGGTAGAGCACATGCTTAGCATATGTTAGGCCCTAGGTTCAATCCCAGGACCCACCTACTCCTCCACATAAAGGTACAATAATATATAAAATTAATGTTTTATTCAGTCAAGTTCTGACTTGTTTGGCATATGGTTTTTATTGAGCTATCTGCATTTTCTCATATAATTTCAAACAAACATTTGTGGAATAACTAGCCAGGAATTCTAGACCACACCCATGAAATAGAGGGCAAATCTACGGCAAATAGGGGTATTTACACTGTCATCACTATGCTTTGCCCAAGCGAGCAAGCTCATGGAAGCAAAAATTAAACTAGCTATTCTTGATCTTCTCTCTGCTGAACCATGTATTCATCTAAAGTAGGAGAAGAGTGACACAGACTATTTGGATCTCCAACAGATATGTCAGATGAATAGTATACTTTTCCAATTATCATTAGAGCCATCAACACGTCACGTGGTTTTCATTACACAGAAGGAAATTATGGATCATGTTAAAATATTCACATGAAAAATATATTTCTGAAGTACAAGTATATATCTGATTTGTAACAAAGACATGGTTAAATATTCAGCAAAATAGAATGCATTTCATTTATAACTGATATGTTCTATACCCCTAATAACTAGTTTCCCTTTTCTTTGCACAAGATTTACCTTTGTAAAGTATGCAGGGTGGGTTATGAATTATCTAAGAAGTAATAGTCTATCCTAAACCCATTTTATTAGTTCACATTATCAAAAAACTTAAACTTCCTTTTGAAATCAAATATGACTTTCTTAAATGTAGAATTTAGTTTAGTTGGTTTCATGAAGATCAGGTCTAACAGGTCTGTTTATGGATGTACATTCTGCTTCATCTCTCTTCCAGTATGAGGTTGGCCTGATGATTTACTTTTAATAGGTAGAATTTAAGTGGAAGTGACTATGTGTAACTGCAGAAACTAAGTCATAAAAAACACTGTGGCTTCTTGTTTGGTCTCTCTCAGATAATGTACTCAGTGGGAAACCAGCTGTCATGTCCCGAGAACACTCAGGCAGGGTGGACAGTCGCATGTGGTGAAGCACTTTGGCCTCCTGCCAGCAGCCATGTGGGGAGCCAGCTCTGATGTAGTCTCAGGCCCTGGACAACAGTGTGACTGCAACCCCATGTAAGACCCTGAGCCAGACCATCCAGCTAAGTCACTGCTGGATTCTTGGTCTGTAGAATCATCATGAAATAACAAATGCCTGTTATAAGTTGCTTCATTTTGGCATTATTTAACTAATACAGATTGTTGTAGAATCTCTCTCAAGTTTTAGTTTCCTGACTTAGTTGTCGATCAAGGCATAGGATATACTATTCAGTGTATTCCAAATATTTTACCACAAAACTTTACCCCTTTCCCAACACCCAACTATCTTAAAGGATAATGCTTCACTAAATACTTTTTGGAAAAGCTCACATGGAGCTTTGATACTTTACAGTCACATCAATGGGAAAGCTGACTCATCTAGTTGAGTAACAATTTCAAAGCAGTCAATTTAGAAAAATTTGAAAAAAGCCCAGGTGCCCTTGCTGTAGTGGGGTGCAAAAGTTAAAAACTTTCTCAGTCTTTGCCCTTCGGTGAATTTCCTATACTGTGCAGAGGGCACAGCTACACCTAATTGATGCAGAATTATCAGGGTTTGATTAAACAGATATGGTTTTGCTAAGGGCTTTGCCAAAATAATTCATGAAAACTAATATTCCTTATTGTAATATTGAGTCTGTTTCAGAGCTTGGTTGTAAGACTTTTATCATGTTGCAAACATCAAGCCTTTATCATTCAGCCTTATCATGGGGCAGCATCCACAAATTAATAGGAAATGTGTTTTTGCTTCCTCTGCTGAAACTTAAAGAACCTCATTTTACTGAAGGAAATTGCTATTTGAATTTAGATAAGATTAAAACCTTTTTCAGGCAAACTACTCCATGGAATCAGACTTCTTCCGTACATGTAGGGAAAGGCTGAAAAGTTTACATGACTCTCTGGGTAAAAGGATTTTGAGAAAAGTTTATTCCTGGGCTACTTATCTCCAAAATTCAAATCTAGCAGTGCAGGCCTGTGGCAAGCATAGCAGATTGAACTGCTTATGAACTGACCACTTCCCTTGGTTATTATGGCTGTCCATAGATGGAGCAATGTAAGAATTTTGAATCACAGTGGCTCAAAAGAGGTTTTAATTTCACTCAGTCTAAACCTAGTCAAAGAACTCTGTATTTAGTACTGGAATTGAGTCAAGTCAACCCAGAAGGAGCTGAAGAAAGCCTCCCTACCCTCCTTCAGCAGTAGTTTCTTTCCCTGGGTTTGAACAAACTGGATGAATATGCTAAGATTTTTCGTAGTTGTAGACAGGTATACTGAGCCAAAAATTTACATTTTAAACCAAGTTTCTGGTCATTCTTAGAGACACTGAAACTTTTCAAACACTGTTGTGGAAATTCAGAACTTTGTAAGTATAAATACCAGAAAAATGCATGTGTGAATCTTATTATTTTGACCCATAATGCTTTCATCAACGTAAAATTGGTGCTACATCATTATATTTATAGAATTAATATAGGAACT
The DNA here is from genome assembly GCA_004024805.1 of Geosciurus inauris. Lineage (NCBI taxonomy): Eukaryota > Metazoa > Chordata > Mammalia > Rodentia > Sciuridae > Geosciurus > Geosciurus inauris. The sequence goes on along the minus strand of PVHX01004824.1, from coordinate 117,491 downwards.
TTCATGGAAATCACTGGAACTTTATGTATGTGTGTGTGTTGGGGGGGAGGGTTATATTATGTGCAGGTTACCCTGAATCACTTTGTGTTACCTGTACAAAGACCTGTGTCATAATTTGTATCTAGAATGGCCCCAAAAGCTCATGGGTTAGGCAACAAAGGAATGTTCAGAAGTGAAATGATTGCAACATGAGGGCTCTGATCTCATTGGTGGATTAATTCATTTGGTGGATTAATAATTTGAATAAATTTTTTGGTAGGTGGTGAAAGATATAGGCAGGTGGATCATGACTGGAAGAAGTAGGTCACTGGGGGCATGGTCTCTCTCTCTCTCTCTTTAGGGCTATATCTGTCTCTCTCTTGGGGACTATAACTATCCCTACCCCTTTTCTATCCCTTCTGCTTCCCAGCTGTCATGAGACAAGCAGATTCCCCCAGTTACACCTTTCTACCATGATGTTCTGCCTCACCTCTGGCCCAGGACAATAGAGTCAGCCAACCATGGACCTAGACCTCTGAAACTCTAAGTCAAAATAAGCAATTCCTCTTCTAAGTTGTTCTTGTCAGGCATTTTGGTTATAGGGATAAAAAGCTAACCAATAAACCCTGTCTAAAATTTTTATTATTAGAACTCTGTCCTGAAAGGGCTTTGTTTTCATGAGACTTGGATATACTTCCTCATCATGGTCAATAAGAAACAAATCACTGAAAATTTCCATTTTCATTTTTCACTTCAGCTGCCCAGAAAGTAAAAGGCATATAAGTGGCTTGGGGTCATCACTTCTCTATTTTTAAAAATTTAATTTATTTCACCCCATAGACCTAAACTTCTGTTTCAATGTAAAAATTCTATAATTGTCTTCAAAACAGAGCCCGAGCCCTTGACTCAGATAAATGTGGTATTTGGGGTTGTGCACTAAGGAGAAACCAGGTAAGGACAACAAGAGAGTGCAGAGGAAAGTTCTAGGCAAGGATGTGGTCTCCATTAGATTCTAGCCTCAGCCAAGACCTACAAAATGCTCCAGAGTGTAAATTGCAAAACAGAGATAGGGCTACCATAAGGCAAAGATAAACACCTTTTGTTATCCCTGTATCACATATTGACCATGGGTTGACCACATCAGCATGGGGCTGGAGTTGTGTAACCTCCCTGTAAGTGGCTTCTGATCTGCATCTCCTTCAAAAAAGGGAGTGGCTATGAACTCTTAGCATCTGACGTAGAGCAGCTAGTGATGGGGCCACCAGTCTAGCAAAGGCAGCTTGGCTCAGCCAGCAACAGAATCTACTGGTGCTGACATGTATTTCCTCATTTGTATTTTTCTAGTTTAGTGCATGAGTTAATTATAATTCTCTTTTCAAGAGGAGATTGTGTCCTGGGAATATATGCAAAAATTAATGACACCAAATGAAATAATATTGGCAGGGCTAAAAAAAATTCACATGCTTATATGCTTTGCTGCTGAAAACTGCTTATCATAAAGAAAATATGCATGGTAATTATTATAGTACCAGTCCACAAGAAATGCTTTGTTAACATTTGGGTGGAAAATGTTCTAAGACTTTCTTATTTAATTCAGGGTTTGTTTGTTTTTTTTTTTTTTACCTGTAATGAAATATGCATGACATACATAGATCTTTCAAGACATGGTTAATATTTAGAAAGGGATTTTAAAAACAAATCATATCAACTATAGTGACTTCAATTTCTCTTTATTAACATGAAGCATTTCTAATGTCAGAGATCCCCACGTTCATTTCTGTACCTGGAATCATTAACCCAGGCTCATATTAGTATTCTTTTGTTTTGGTTTTTTTTTGGTACTGAGGATTGAACTCAGGGGTACTCGACCACTGAGCCACATCCCCAGCCCTATTTTGTGTTTTATGTAGAGACAGGGTCTCACTGAGTTGCTTAGCGCCTCGCCTTTGCTAAGGCTGGCTTTGAACTCGCGATTCTCCTGTCTCAGCCTCCCTAAGTGCTGGGATTACAGGCTTGAGCCACCGCGCCCGGCTTCATATTAGTATTCTAGCTGCTTATAGAAGGTCCTCACTGCAGAGATCCAAAACACATCTTAAATTTAAAACATCCATCTTATCCTCAAGCCTTTTCTTGCCTTTTCCCAGTTCTGTGTTCCTAATCAGAAAGGAGAAGTCTGAGCAGTGTAACTCCAAGCCAAAATGTTGTGTGTGATCTTTTAGGCTTAACTGTAGGCAGTTTTGAGTCTTTTCCTGGCAGGAATCATAGGGGAAGCTGCCCCCTCCACATCAGACTCAGTGCACAGCCAATGCACTCATTGTAATTTTCTGGAGGAGCTGCAGTCAAGAACTCAGGCCCAGGAGCCTCCATTTAGAGACTTCTACATTTGGAGCCTCTGTTGATGTACTTATCTCCACTATCATTCAATTTCTACTCCTTGGCCCTTTCCACCTGCCCCACCTGCAGCCTCCAAGGTCTATGAAAAGGTAAGAGCCTTGGGTTCAGGGCATACTAGGCAGCTTAGGTCATGGTGACAAAATAACTAAAATAAACAACTAAAAAGGAGGAAGGATTTGTGTTGGCTCACTGTTTCAGTTCACAGTCACTTGGCCCCACTGTTTTGGGCCTGTGGTGAGGCACAGCATCATGACAGGGGATGTGTGGTGAAGCAGAGCTGCTCACTTCACTGTAGCTGGGAAGCAGAGACAGACAGACAGACAGACAGACAGAGAAAGGGGCCAGAGTCCCAATTGCCCCCTTTAAGGATATGCCCTCCCCCATGATCTAACTTTCTTCCAACAGGCCCTACCTCCTAAAGGTTCCATGACCTTCCAATTGTGTCATAGGCTAAGCCTTCAATGAATGGCATTTGGGAAACATTTAAGGTCCAAACTCTGCCAGGGCTTGTCAGCACTGAGACTGCTCCTCTCATCTGTGTTACTAGTCATCTGATTCCCATCTAGCACCATTCTGAGGGGATGGAGCACTGGGGACTTGTGCCTTTCTCATTTGTTCTCTGAATAAGTGAATACAGGATTGATTACTGCTTTAAGTTTGGCTCTTTGTCTTAACTGATCACCCCAATGCCTGGCAGCTGGACACCTCTGCCACCCACCTTCAATCAATCCTTCCAGCCTCTATTCTTACTTATATACCTGTATTATTATGAGCTGTAGCACTTGGTATCATAATTGGCAAATATTTGTTGATCCCTTGGAACACTCCAGGAACTGAACCAAACACCTTACATGCATGTGTTCATTTAAACCTCAGAATAATCCTAAGAATTGGAACTTGTGTTATCTTTATTTTACCTATGAGGAAAATGAGGCACATAAGTGTTGAAAAACAACAAAGAAAAATTGCGTAGGGTGTGGAAGGGCAGAAGGCTGAACTTAGGTTGACTGACTGACTCCACATCTTGTGTGCTCAGGCATGTTGCAACAATGCCACACACCCCTGTTCAGCCCACACAAAACAACACATTAGTTTCTAATCTAGTGCTTTCATTTGTCTGTATATCTAAAATTCAGTGAACTTCTACAGATCATGCAGATATGAGTTCCTCTCTAAAGCTTTTTTCAACTCAAGATTCATAGCTTTTCCTTCCTCAGGGGACTCATAGCACTCCTAGCAGATCCTTGCATACCTTTTTTAAAAATTATTATTGTGTATTTAGTCATTTGTCTTCATTTTTGTCTTATCCATGGTTCTCCACCTCCTGGAGAGTTGATATGGATTTGGATTAGTATTTAAAGTGAGTGACACATTAAAGATTCTTGATACATGTTGACATGGTAAAACACAAGCAGGTAATATTTAGCTTGCACATACAATGTCATTATTAAAAAGATGCATACATTTTGTTAATCTGCTTGCATGTATCTAGACTTTGACAATATTTGAGTAAGCTTTCTCAGTGCATCTGCAGTGTCCAAATTGCTGCATACAACTAAGAAACAAGATGGGTTATTTAGATGCCTTGACAGTATCTTGATGCTGCATCTTCCCAACTTTGAAATACTTGGTCAATGACAAAATTAGAATTTGGACCAGATAATGTCATTTAGTGAAGTTTGTTTTAAAAATTAATAAAATTCTAGAAACATACATTCTAATGTTAATAATATTTTAAATTGTCTAAGGTGTTTTTATCAAAGTGGACTATGATAAAAGTGTCCATATTACTCACTATTAATTGTGTAGGTCAAAAAAAGGGTTACCTCCTACAAAAATTGAGCATCAGCTGGATGAAAACCAATTATTTACTCTTAGTTAATTTAAAATTTACACTATGTAAATGACTAATATTCCCTACTGGTTACAGCTCAAATGGGCCAAATGATGGATTCCTTCCCAGACTGCTTCTAGAGTTGTTTAAGCATGAGAATGCTAAATTTTATATGATAAGGTCAACAAATGTTCATTTAGCTTTCTATTAAAAAAATACACCCATTTATTTGTATTTTCAAATATGTTTTGAAGTTAATTTCTAAGTGAAATTAGAATTGAAAAGCTGTCTACTGGGACTAAAAGTTTGGAAATGAAAATAATGAAACCCTTGTTGACAAAATGTAAGAGTGTATACTTCCAAATAATGCAATGCTCTTTAATGGAAGAGTTGCCTTTGATTTTTAAAATATCCACACAATTAGTAACTAGCACTGTCTTGTCGGTTAATAGAAGTAACTGCTATTTGTGTATTACATTTACCAACAAGACACCAGAAGAGGACAAATTAATATTTGTGTAACTGAAAAAATTTAGAATACTATGCACAAAGATACTTCAAACTGTTGAAACAGTTAAATACCTGCATTTATCTGCATTCATTTATCATACATTTTTTGATCACCTACTGAGTGTACTTTGCTAGTTTCTGGGAATAAAAAGTAAGATGAACAAATGGTTTATAATCTAGTGACATGAATAATATAAAATAAAAGTAGTGATGAATATCTAACCATAAGCTGATTAAAAGGAATCAAATTTTAAAGAGAATGTTAGAAAGGTACCTGAATTGCTATCATGTAAGGCTTGTTAGAGAAAGTTATTCTTGAGCTGTGTTCTGAAGGATGAACAGGAGTATGCTAATTGAAAAAAGTTTTGAGGAGTAAAAAGAGAGTGAATGTCCCAGGCAACAAGTACAATATCTATGTAAACTTGTGACAGAAGAGAGTAATCCAACAGCCTGGGATACAGAGAAGCAGAGAATGATACACAGGGAGTCTGAAGAAGATGGCATAGAGTGGACCAAAAGAGACCTGTGGACAATTTGAGAGATTCTGGATTTACTCCTAAAATAATGAAAAGTGCATAGTATATTTAAACTGGAGAATGATATGATCCAATTTGCATATTAAATACAGCATTTCAATGACAGAAGCAGAGCATCACACAAAAGTAGTCAGTAGGAATGGAAAGATAATAGACTAGAGTAAGGTAATGGTGATTGCTGTGTACAAATTTAAGTCTTTTGTAGGCTATGAGTCATTAGAACTTAGTAATAGGTGTATACAAAGTGCAGGAAAAGAAAAAGATATCAAGGATGGTGGTACCACTGTCTGAAATAGATGACAGCAGAAGAGGGCAATGGTCTAGGAAAGATGATGGGATTCTTGGGTGTGTCAAGGTACCTTTTAGAAATGTAAATATCCAGTGAGAGTTAACTAGGTGGACCTGGAAGCAAGAGAGAAATTCAAGACTAAGTGTACAAGACATACAGAATGAAGACTAGGAAATGAGTTTGGGGTGAATGCATAGAAATATTTTGCAGAGACAAACCAAATCAAATTAAGACATGCTTGACAAAGTAGAAATGTTTTGTAAAGCTAATACTAGAGAAATAATAAAAGGTTTTATGAATATTAGAAATAGTATAAGCTGAATTTTATTGAACAAATAGCTTTGAATCAAAACAAAAGACCAAAGTCACAACTCCTGGTCCTTGGAACCAATCCCATCTTTCAAGAAAGAGTAGTTGATGGGTAGAAAAATATCATGAAACAGAAGAGACACCGACCTTTGAGTTGAGGCTAGAAACAGGTGGAGCTAATGATGTTTTCCTTATTAAGATAATAATAAGTTGCTGTCAAAAATTTCTATCAAAAGTAACCAAGTTACTGCATATTACCATGAAACTGACACGTAAGCACATTCAAAGCCAGTATGTTTCACTGTAAAAGAACATTTCAGTAAACTCATGCTAAAGCAAAAATCATATATTAATTTTAATAGTTATGAGATTCAAATAGAGACATCTTTATACAAATTTATACTCACACTTTAATAAGAAATGCAAACCACAAATAAGTTATGATTTTATGAGAACATCAAAAATTTAAAGCAATAAGAAAGACAAAAGTAAAAGTGGATTTAGACCTTTAGTTCCTAGGCAAAAATAGCTATCTATCTCAAGTCTTCAGAATCTCTAAGTTTGATTTTTGGTATTCCATCTTCCCTTAGTCTTTTTGAACTTCTAGCTTTAAGAATAAAAAAAAATTCTACTGATTTGGACAAAGGGTGAGATGGGATTTGGTCTGTCTTATATATCATGTGTTCCTTGGAATTTGAGAAAGCCCTGTAACTGTTCCCTTCTTTTCTTTGACAGCCAAAAATCATGTTATTCAATTTCCTTTTGGTTTCAGAAATTTCACTCTTTCCTGCATTTCAAGCATGATATATTTTGGGGGAGGAAAATAAGGCATATGGCATAAACCATGGAGTAAAGTATATAGATCTCCACAAAAAGCTGAAAGATTTCCAAAAGAATTACTTCTACACTTAATTTTTGAAGGGTGGATGAGGGTACTGTCTAGGAGCCATGTCTAAGAATACAGCCAATGACTTTCCAATTCTTTCTGGTTCTAGTACTTAATTTTTTTTTCCAAATGTCCTTCAAGGCAAAACTCCTTACTCTTTTACTGGTCCAATAGAAAAATAAACACACTAGAAATTCCAGACTATGTCAAAATCCTTTTCCGCATTCTTTCCATAGGATAAACCAAATAAAGTTTGAGATACAATTAATTATTAATTAACTAGGCTTTGTTAAATTTTCCCCAATCCTAAGGATATTGTTGGGAAGGCTTTTCAGATATTTAGTGAACATCAAATTGTTTAAAAATTAATCAGTAAATTTATGAAGGATACTGAAAAGATAAGCAGTCCAACATTTGAGGTTTGAGGTCTAAAAGCTTGGTTGGTAACTGCTTTATCTGAACTTCAATACTATCTGGATGCTTGGTTTCCTTTTACTTACTAAAAATAATCAGTTGCTTGTGTTCAGCATTCAGGCTACTTTAGAAGCAAGGTCTATCAATGATAAAATATGATATTGATGTAAGGGAAACAATCTTGAATATATATGCTATTTCAAATACCACATTTCAAAAATGAATTTCCAGCATATTTATTTAAATAAACAGCCTCCAAAAAAGAGTGCTCTGTGTGATTTAACAAAGGTAGCACTACTGCATCAAAAGTATTTCTTGAATATTGTGAATGAAGACGCCACAAAAAATTGGGCATGAAAAGTGACATCCTATAGTTTGACTTAGCCAAAAATCAGACCTAAATTCTCAGCAGCAAGCAGGAGACTCAGAAAACGCTGTCTTTCATTACAAACTTTATTTGTCAATACAATTCACAGTTTATACATGGTGTATTCCACCATATGAACTTTCAGAACAGTTGTTGAGGAAATGGATGTAGCTTTCTTTCTAAAAGAGCCTGACTTCTTAAAATTTTGGTTAGAATTTTTTAGGTTTATAAAAGTACCTTTAACAAGTTAACATGATATTTACATTTTTAGCTTAAATGTAAATTTTGGAAAATAAGAGTCTATTAGTATGTTTTTAAAGATCCTGGGTTTATTTTTTGTAAGCGTCTAATCTGAATGCCACTTGTTCAGATATGTCCACCTCCTCAAAAAGAAAAGTAAATCAATTTTGCAATTATATATAGGGAAATCATTTTCTTTCTGCATTTCAAAAATTATATATACAATGTACAGCAGATCTGAGTATGAAAATAAAGGAAAGGGTAGTGATTTACTGAGCGCAGTAAGTTTTTCTGAATTTTCCTTTGAACCTTGGAAATATCCAAAGAGTTATAGGATGTAAAATTAAACTCAAAAGGATTATCAGCCTTTCTATTTAAAAAAAAATAACTCTCAAGATTTAAATTGTGCTATAACAGCATTTTCTCTAATGTCAGAGACAAATTCTGCCTGCAATCTGCATTTTCCTATGTGCAAAATCACAGTGATCCTAGTTGCCATTTCTATTCTCACACCCAGTCACAATTCCAAAGGTACCCATAGAAGGCTGGACTATGCCCTCCTGTCACTGGGCATCACCTCCCCTTGAGGTTTGAGGTCTAAAAGCTTGGTTGGTAACTGCTTTATCTGAACTTCAAGGAAAGAAAATGATCTAAGCCTTTCATATATCAAAAAGCAAGTAGAAGATGGCAGTAAAATGCTTATTAGCAAATACTTGTAACACATTGTTTTGCTACTTTCTTTTCATCAGAATGAATTTGCACTAACTGTTTAAAATCACCTCTAGTAATACCTATCTTTAACAGTTTTCTTCGGTCAGATCATATAAATACATATATATGTATACATACATGCATATACATGTATATATATACTTACTTTCTTCTGCCTTTAAAAATGTATAGTGATTAATAAATGATAAATTTCAAATATTCCAAATACTGCCAGGGAAAAAAGGTCTGGTTAGGAGCAGCCAATGTTACTAGCCTGGTAATTATTACACCACATATATGTACCACTGGTACCTGAGTCAAATAAATACTCAGAGGGGCCATCTTTGCACCTCCTTTCTCTGCAGTGCCTTGAATGCTAGAGTTTCTGAGTGTTGCTTCAATGTCTTTCTAATTTGGCATCTATTTCTTCTTCGGGCATCATTACTTCAGTCATTTAACACACTGTTTCCAGCAAGGTATGGTATTCAAAAGGGAGTACTAGGGTAAAAGATTGCAGAGGTGAGCCTAGGGGTGGGGGCAGGGAAGGGGAAACCATACATTAGCTAGAGAGGTTCTGTTTCTTCATAAGATAAGGCACTGACAGAAAATTTCTTAGGTAAAAGGCTGCATAAGAATTTCTTGCCATTTACAAAAAGAAATGTTGTCATCCATAAATGGTCCATATCTAGGCTCAGTTAGGTAGACCCTGAAAAGTTAAGGACTGATCCTTCAAAGCTACATTATTACCAAAAACAATTATAATTCATTCTGAGGCCTTATGGCACATTAGGAAAAAGGGGAGGAAAACAGTCCGGCCACAAAAAGGCATCAGACATTGCTTATCCTTCCACTCATGAAAAAAAGTGGACCATTTTACGAGCATCATCAGAGAGATAGTGCTGGCTCAGCATTCCCAATTCTCTTGATGGTACATGACCGTGATGAGTGTATCTATTTGCTTCCCCTTGTGAGCTCATGCACAATTTTTAAAATGCTACCAGCAACAGTCATAAAGAGCATATAGCAGTCCTCACCTATGGCTATGCCTAAGGCTCTTTCAAAAGAGGGCTATTTAATGTTCTCAATAACAGCAATCTCTTCGCCAGCACAGTGTGGCGTCAAACCGTTCAGATAGATACTTTCAGTCTTCAATAAGGGAGGCAAGACGTCCCTCTCGCTGGTCAGGTGATTTACAGACAGGGTCCTCCTACAAGGAGTCAGCTCCTGGTTGTGGTTCCCGGCCAGTTCTGCGGAGAGCTTCCGCTTAATGGAAGTGGCACGCTGGAACTTGTCGTAAATCTCCACGCTGAGCCGCCTCCTGGTCTCTTTGAATTCGGCTGTGACATTGGCTGTCCACTCAGCAGCATGTGCTCGAAACTCTCCCACCTGGAGTACAGAGATCAGGAAGGGATTAAGGAAGAGATCAACGCCTCCGTCAATATCTTGAGTGTTCTATCTTCTGTTCATTTTATTTGGGGGCTTTAAAAAGAAAATTAGAGTAGCTTTTTGTAAATCTGGTGATCTTAGAGTCAATGTAATTAGTGTAATATGGCTCTAAAATTAATGATGATCTTAAACGCAATACATCAAATTATATTTCACTAGATACACTTGCTTTTTTGTACATGAATCCAAAGTTTGTCATGGAAACTTTAGATGCTCTAAATAGGCAATCTGTAAAGGCTTTTAAAGCCATTTGGTGTATTTATATATTTTTTGATATGTATGTAACTTGATGAAATATTTAAGTGTAGAAAAGTCAGTGAGACATAATAGAAGTAGCAAAACAGAAGAAAAGAATCTGGAATATGAATCAGGTGACCTGGGTGGGCTACAGTGATGCTGTTTGCTCAGGATATAAACCCAGGTTTCAGAATTCAGAAATAGTGTGAGCAACCTCTTAGCGGTCATTTAAAGAATTCTCTAACTCTTAAGTAAGCAATACAGGGAAATCAAAGATATGAAAACTGGCAAGTCTATTTGGAGGCTGGCTTGGGGAACAATAAAGCCTAAGGCATAATTTCTGAATGAACATTTGCTCAATGTTTGCAATTCAACATGGCTGAGCTGCCAGTCCTTCGGCTGTAGAATAGGCATCTTCACTATATACACCTAACAGGCTGGCTGAGCTAATATTCTCCACAAACTGCAAAATCCTATTTGGTGTTACGTAGTTTTCTTCTGAGGATTAAAGAGATTTGTCAAGTGCTAAGCATATGCATACAGAAGTATCTGCTATAGGACCCTGAGCCACTTCGAGGTCTTTGAAAATTATGCCTGTACTTTTGTATACTAACATAGAAACCATATTAGTCCTGTGAGAAGCTTTATAATTTCCCTCTTAACTCATCATAATTTAATTATTGTGAATATCCTTGCAAAATGGCACATATCAACTCCTTTACATCCATCCATAATTACACATACATAGTTTTGATCATGTGCTTTTGATTTTAAAAGTTTTTAAATTTCCTATCTGTATTATCCTAATCAGAAGTAACTGTTTAATATCTGGGTCTGGCTCTGAGAAAAGCAAAGCTGAAAAAATGAGACCTCTGTGGCAAACATAATTGGCAAGAAGAAATATCTCCTAACCATTGAGGTGACTTAGAGGGAACCTGCAGGAGAAATGGTGCAGAATTTCCAGCAATTTAGCCTGGATATACTTAGTGTTCCCATCAGGTACTCAGTCCAGCTACACTTAGGTACTTAAATGATTAAATATTTAACCCTGCTTTTCAGAGACTCAGGTTAGGGAAGCACAGATGGTATCTATCAATGGTAACAAACTATAAATCACTCGGATTTGGCTCCCTCTGCAACTGAGCTACATTCCCAGCTCTATTTATATTTTTATTTTGAGACAGGGTCAAACTACATTGCCAAGGCTAACTTTGAACTTGGGATTCTCCTGCTTCAGCCTCCAGGGTTGCTGGGATTATTGGCATGTGCCAATACCCTCAACCTATTTTTCTGTTTTCTACCTAGCTATCTTTCTGTTTTGTCTAAGAGTTCTTGAGATCAGAGTCATTAGAACATATAAAGCATCTAGTCTTTAATTCATACCTGAACACTGTAAGATTTTGAATAACACTTTTAATATAAAAAGAGAGTCTGTTGTTTTAAGTTTCAACTTAATTCTAAATTGTTAAAATTGAAGCATAAAGATTGTACTTAAAAAAAAACACTAATTAATAAGGTCTTGAAAAATGTTATATTCCAACATGTTACTTAATTCTCTTAAGTTGTATTATAAGTGAATAATCTTGAGCAGTGTAAATTTGAAGTTTATAATAAAACAATAATTATTGATGAAGAGCTGAAAAAGCCCATCTGACCTTTACTCCTATTTTACCAGTGACTTCATAAAAAAGGAATTAACCTGCTTTATTTGAGAATTCATAATTCTCTAAATGTAAAAACAACAGGTACTAATACAATGCTTTCTATGATGAGCTTTTCTAGTAGGAAGGTTAATAAACGAAACAAATTAATCTATATTTTTAAAAACAAGTGTTTCTGTGAAAAGTATAAGAATCATGTTATATTCAATTCATCTCCATATATAAATGGTTAAACCAAAATAATTACTTCCCAGGATACATCCATCTAAGTAAGTCTTAGAGAACTGTTTGAACTGATGGACCTAAAATTAGATCTATCCCATTGGCTTTATTTTGGTTATCAGGCTCTTACCTCACAACCTATCCTCCAACAGCAAAAAAGCTGCAAACACTCCTAGAATCATCCTCCCTTTTCTTTGGTAATGGTCTCCTCTTGTTTTTATTGTAAAAAAAAAAAAAGTTATTTTTGTTATAAAAGTCACAGACTGCTTATCAAAATCCAAATGTTAATCTTTTTATTTGCTAATTTTCTATCTTCTCTAACTAGAATATAAGTTCTATGCATATCATCAATATCTGATATCTGGTATGCAGCAGACTTCCAAAAAATACATGTTAAATGAATAAACTTAACACTGAAACTACACGTACCCTGTAGTCTCATACTCCAATGGAAATAATTAGCAGTTACATAAGCACACATGCTACCAATGGTTTTTCTTCCCTCAATATATAGTAATCTTTCCTTCTCTTCCACTGTTACTAATATTTTTGCAAAAATTATCTTAAACACATTGTTTTGCAAATGGCTTTTTTCTCAGTCAATTTTAATCCTCTTTGTGTGTGATCTTCTAACTCTAGTTTGTATCGATTGCCTCAGTTGCCTAGCATTTCCCAGGATGATGGATATGCATAATTTAATCACTCCCCTATTGATGCACACACACACAAACATGCATTATTAGAAATAACACTTCCGTGAATATTTTTGGACCTATGTCTTTACTAATGCATACCAATTATTACTATAATTGGAAACACTGGGCCAAAAGATAGTAATATTTTCCAATTTTGCAGACACTAAAATTTCTGATTTTACTTAAGAGGCAGAATAACCTGCTGAAGCTAGACTTCCAAGTTTGAATTCTGGCTCTACCCCACATTCATTGTGTGTTTGTGTTTTATAATCTCTCTAGCTTTGTTGTCTTCTGTGACATGGGAGAAACAATGCAATTCTCCCCATAAAGTTGTTATAACAATCAAATAAGTTTATATTTACAAACAAGCAGTGTCAAGCATATATTAGACACTACAGATACATACAAACTTTTACACAATACTATGATTTAGACCTGCATTAATGATGAGAGGCCTTTTGATTGTGAGAGCTTATTGAGTATCATTTTCATACTCCAGATTCCTGGCAGCCTCATTATTTCCTTTCTGTATACTCAGGTGTAAACTCTTGCTTTTTCATGGAAACAAACCAAAACCAAACCAAAACAAAGCCTAATTATTGGCATCTCAATAGAACATCAAATGTTTTAATCATCTTTTTATTGAAAATGGAAACTGATGTGGTCATGAGAAACTGGACAAAGAATGAAAACCTTCCTTAGCCATCATTTGAATTCTCTCCAGAAGCAAACTTCACAAAGTCACCTTGATCTTGCAGGCTGCTTTAATGACATGCACAAAACTCTCTGTGGAGCCATATGCTTCTACATGCTAGTGACTTCTGCCAATTAGGAAAAGGCTAAATGTGAAAAAACCTCAGACTGGTTGGAGTCATACACTTCTTATCTTTAATTGCACTTAATCCCTGGCAGAGGCAGGTATTTTTGTCCACTTTGGCAACTTGTTTTTTCAAATTTCTACAAAATTCCCAAGGGTGGAGAAGTAACCTCTGGAGGTCATAAGAGCTGCAGTGAAAATATTCAGAAATGGGGCAGGGAAAAGTAAAGGATGTTCCTGCTGTATAACTACATTCTGTGTGTCTGTGGGCACCCAATTTAACCTCTTTTGAGTTCTAGGTTTATTAATATAAAATAAGGATAATAAAGTACTTCACAAGAGAAACAAGTGAAGTGTTTGTGTGTGTGTCTGTGTGTGTTTTCTTAAAATATAAAGGACTTCACGATTACTAATTACAATAAGACTAATGCCACCTGATATGGTTCCCACAGGGTACCTTCAATTATATATTATTCCCAAAGACTAAATATCTTTTGAAGGAGTGAAAAGCAAATTCATAATATATGGAAATCCATCCTATAGCAGATTACATTAGGGTGGAGATACACTGCCTTGATTTCCTAAAGATGCTGAGAAGAGTGAGTTGATTCCTAAAAGTGTGCCCTTGGGCTACTCATACCCATAATACCTCTTTTTTTTTTTTTTTTTTTTTTTTTGCGTTTTATCTTTCCACTATTCTTCAAGATACTGGACTTAGGGAACACAACTGCTCAAACTCAGAGTTTGGAAATTATGAGGAAAATAAGTTCCTTGAAAACCAAACTAAGGCAAACATAAGAAAGAAAAATTATTTATTTCCATACCCTTAAAAAAAATTCAACATTTAACAGTTGTCTATAATGATATATTCATTAGTCATCGAATAATATAGTGTCCTAAAGTAGTACAGACTCATCTTTAATGGTCATAATATTGTACATTCAAGCCCTGTTGGTGCTTTCTTGTTTTTAAAGAAACTCAAAAATAAGTTCTTGAGAATATCACATTTACATAAGCAGTTTTTTTCTTGACTGAATTGTTAATGCTTGTGGTATTCCAGATAAGTAAAATTAATCCTTATATGTTAAAATACTGTTCCATTGGATGATTTTTTTTTTTTTTTTTTGGTGCCAGAGATTGAACCCAGGACCACTTAAAAGCAGAGCCACATTCCCAGTCCAATTTTTTTTTTTTTAATTTTGTGACAGAGTCTCTCTAAGTTGCTTTGAGCCTTGCTAAGTTGCTGAGGTTGGCTTTGAACTTGCCATCCTCCTGCCTCAGCCTCCTGAGACACTGGGATTACAGGCATGCACCACCATGCCCAGTTTCCTTGGATTTTTATAAAAATTCTTCAGCCACTTAATCAAATAACATTGCATTTTCTTATGACCAACCAATCTACTTAATTAGTAACACATCTGAAGACCAAAAAGTGAACAAGGACAGCTCCTAATGTATCCCAATGACTGCTCCTGCAGCACATGTACTTGACAGAAGAAAGAGGTTTTATCCTGGATTCTATGTAACTCTCTCACCAGTTTACAAAAGAAAAGCAAGGAAACACAGAGGTACAAATAGGCCCTTGTCCTCTAGACTACTGGCACTGCTGTCATCCTGTCACTAAACTTAGTGGACAACTTCCTGTCCTTAACTTGCCTGATCTTCACAGCCATAAATGGCATTGCTGAGTGCTCTGTTCCTTATCAATCAATCTTTGTCCTTAGTTTCCAATTCAGCACACTCTTAGGGTGGTTATCTTACTGCTCAGGTCAATTCTTGTCAATCAACTGTGTACACTCATTTTCTTTTACTGTCTCTTCAACTAGTTTTGTTCCTCAGGTTTTGATTCTTCTTCATTTTCCTGGATGATCACATCCTTCCTGTTGTGTCAATTAACAACTATTTATAGATGACTCACAAATCTATACTTCTCGATCAAGTCCACAAAATTCCAAATTTGTCTAATTCACTGCTGATTGAACATCTCAGTTCAGATGATTCCCAGGCAGCCCAAACTCAGCACATCTCCAAATGATATAACCAAACTTCTCACACCAGTTTTATTAAATTCAATATCTTTTTTCGGGGGGGGGGTACTGGGGATTGAACTCTGAGTGACATTCTCAGCCCTATTTTGTATTTTATTTAGAGACAGGGTTTCACTGAGTTGCTTAGCACCTCGCTTTTGCTGAAGCTGGCTCTGAACTCGGGATCCTCCTGACTCAGCCTCTTGAGCCATTGGGATTACAGGCATGTGCCACGGTGCCCAGGTAAACTCAGTATCTTAGCACAATACCATTAAGCAGCAAGTTTCCCAAGCTGAATTTCAATATAACCTCTCACTCTTCCTCATACTCCACCTTCCATCAAATCAACCCAAGTCTTGCAGATTTTCTTCTTTTTGGTTTATATTGTCAAAACTATGGTCAATCAACATTTTGTCTCATCTGTATACTCCAGTAGTCTCCTAACCAGTCTTACTGACTTAAATCTCTCTCTCTTCAAATGCATTCTCCACTCAGCCGACATAATGTTCCTTCATAGGCCCAAACTGACCAAGTACTTCCCCCTGTATAAAATGAGGAAGCCTGGAAGAATCTAATATATGTTATAGTGTGATATGTTCGCGAATTTAACATTGAAAATGGAAAATAATAGGTGAAATACATTTTTATTAAAAAAACCAACTCCTGAAAACAGCTCATGTGATCTAGGGCATACATCTGTTCCAGCTTTGATTCTAATCACTATTCCTCTTAAACGCCATTCTCAAGAGCTGTCCTGAACGTTTCTTTTATCTCCCTAAACATGTTACCCTTTCTTTCACCTTTCTTCACTCATTGCTTGTCTTTTTCTCTGTCTAGAATAATGTTTCCCAGGTCTTCTCCGGGATATTTCCTACTCATGTTAAATTGGACATCCTTATGGAGCTATTTGTTGATCCCCTAGAGTACATTGGGATCATGTGCTATTTGTACCTTTTCCACTCAGCACACTCTGTACTTTCCTAGCATAACTCTCATAACAACTCATTACAATTACTAATTTAGTTGCTCATCTGGCTTTATGACAGTAGAGAGACTAAGCCTGCCACATCATATTTAGGATTCCCAGCTCCTAAAGGAAGGGACATAGTAGGAATTCAGTCAGTATTTGTTGGGCAAATAAATGAATAAGTGAATAAATGGCAAACAAATTGAATATATGGCAAGCAAATTAAATATAAATCTCTTTTGGGGTGCAGGAAAGGTACTGGAGATTTAACCCAGGGGCACTTTACCACTGAGCCACATCCCCAGCCCTTTTTACTTTTCTTAAATTTTAAGGCAGGGTCTCACTAAGTTACTTAGGGCTTTGCTAAGTTGCTGAGGTTGGTCTTGAACTTGTGATCCTCCTGCCTCAGCTTCCTAAGCTGCTGGGATTACAGGCATGCACCATCACACCTACCTTAATCAATCATATTTTTACTACACAGTAAGGTAAAAAGATTCTCCTCGATCATTGATTCTGATAAGAAGATGTTGTTTCTCTCTGTAGGGAGACTGAGGCTGTGAAAAGCACTGACACATAGCCGATCAGTTTTTTAAAAGTCCAAACTATGTTTGTCAAAACTAACACTTCAGTCATTTTGTAGAACCTCCTGACCATTCCAAGAAGCCTGTGAGACTGCTACATCTCATCCTCACATGGAAAATCTCATGCCTTTTTCATAGATATTTTGAATCAGATTTCCTCTTTTTCCCCTTCTAATTATCAGGCCCCTAACCATTTGCTTCTCTCACACGACTCAGCACAATACCTGTTAGGCTCTCCCATAACCTGGACCTTACTATTTTCATGGAATGCATCCTAAAGCGAAAAAAAAAAAAAAAAGGTTAACAATTTTACTTCAGAGGAACCACTAACATCTTCTTCGGTAACTATGAACATTTACCATGGAGCCTATAGCTTTTCAATGTGTAAAGTTGGCATGATTACAGAGATCATTCCTTGTCCTGATTTTCATGTTTACTCAATAATTTACTTCTGGAAATATCTTTGTCTCTATCCCAGTTTAATTTTTATTGGAGTAGTCATTTAAAAATATAAATTCTAACATGTTTTAAAGATATGTTTCACGCTTTTTGGTTTGAAAATGCTTTTAATTTGAAGTTATTAAATGCCTGGTTTTTATCAATTACATTTCTACGGAGATTGCTTTCCTCCAAAAAACACTCTGCAAAATGCTTACTATCTATTTTTCCAAGAATAAAACTATTTTTGAGAAGTTCTTCCCTATATTTTCTATTTCCCTCTGATCTGTTTTTCAGCCAGGCCTCTGTGACAGGAAGACTAAACATTCTACCTTTTTTTTTTCTTTTTTTGTGATGCTGGGAATTAAATCTAGGGGTGGGCAAAGGCTCTGTCACTGTTCCACACCCTCAGCCCTGCTCTGATTGTTGAGAATAGTTTTCAGGGGGAAGTTTCATTTAAAAAAAAAAATCCCTTCTCCACATGGCAACAATCACAGAAAACTCTCCTATCAGAGGGGGTTACCTGGAATTCACTTCTGGGTATTAGTTAATATGAAAAGATTTCCCTAATTTCATACAGTATCATCAAATGAGTTGTTTCTATAAAATTTAGCACACAATCTCCAAGACACGCAACATTGCTTTGTTTTAAATTTGCAGTCTCGTTTATTTGTTTCTTAGGAAACTCCTGAAATTTAGAATGATTTTAAACAAAATTATTTATCTTTAATACATAATAAATAATTGGGTAGTTTAAAGCCTGCTTTGTATTTCATTTTCAGCGGCTGCCTAGACAAGTTCATCGTATCTTCAGAACACTCAAAAGCTCTGTCCTCCTGGAAAAAGTCTTTGGCCCTTCCATGCCTTTCCATTAGATTAGAAAATACAGTGTTTTCTGCTTCAGTTTCTCATCCAGCATACTTTCCCCTGTAAGTTTGAAATGCCACGATCCTCTAAAGAGTTTCTGGTCCAGTCATGATAAAAAGAGCAAAAATCCAAATTTGCTAATATTTTAAATGGCCCATTTCCAAAAACAGAGTACCCACAACAACAGCATTATCAGCCACATTAGAATGGAAATTTGTGGTGTGATTTAAAAATGTAGCAACAGTGACTCTGCCAATGTCATGAGTCAGAGAGCAATTCATGCTTCCCTTCCAAGCCCCTTCCACCCGCCGTTTTCTCTGAATCACTGCATTTCTATCCTCTCTTTGTGTATAAGGAATTTTGTTATTTTTTCAATCCTTATCCTAATTTTCAACCTTATCCTAATTTTCTCCCCAAGGAGCCTACCTTGCCTTACTTATATTCTCCATCCTAATTGGGTTATCTCTTCTCAAGTTATCCTCAACTTTGAATATAATCACCTGAAAAAGGTAAGCCGGTCCCTGTGATGGATCACCAGTAGATAATGAATTTCTATCTTTTTCCAAATACCAACCACCCACTTAGGTACTGGGTAATGCTCATTAGCTGCAACTTTTCTTAAAAGATAAAAAAAAATCCTATTTTTGTGCAGATACAATCCTTGTTTTGGATGTGGGTAAAGTAACACAGAGTGCCTTTTCCCTGCTGGGTATCTGTAAAAGAATCTGAAGCAAAGTTGAGCATTAAGGATTTGATAATGGTCATTTTGGAAATATTCTTTGCAAGGAATAAAACTGAAGAGGTTTTCTTCATCTTTGACCAATACTTATTTCCCATCCCGTTGACGTGATTTTGATTTACTTTTCTCAGAGCCCAGATGCTTATATACCTTAATGCTTTGAGGAATATTAAATATTTATATTAATTAACTGAGTCTAAATTTGTAAAAATAATATGAAGCTTACTTTGAATTTGATTTTCAGAGGCTGCCTAGACTATAATTCCCAACAATTAGCATTTATTCATTTTCTGAAGTATTGACATTTCATTGTATTGTTGAACTGTGCTGTGAGAAAGAACAATTTAAATTATTTGCTTTACCAACCAGGTTAAAAAAATAAAAAATAATAAAAAAAAGAAGCCTAAAAGGATTACTTAAGTGTCACATTATTTTCCCAATAGAACAGTACATGATATTTTCCTCTAGTTTTCAGAAAAGTATATGTAATTTTCATAGTTCCTGTAACCTAAGCTACTTTTTCTAGTTACCAACTCCTCAACTTCCTAATATCACATATATTAACATAATTGCATAAAAATTAACTATGACAGAACTTGATCTTTTTAAATAAAAATAATGTCAAGAAAAATAATAATCTTTAAACTAATTATATTATTTTAAGTAATATCTTGCTTCTAAAATATTAAAGTATGATATATTAGGGCTACAAAATCAAACATTTACTTGTTATGTAGTAAACTCAACTTATTTTTGACATTGAACACCCTTGAAATTCTCCCCACTGGCCTGGAATTCAAGTATCTTTAACAATTCATTTGATCAAGCCCATCTAACTCATATACCAGCTTACTGTATTGTAAAGATGGGAACATTGAAATTCATAAAACAATAGAATAATTTATACACTTGTTGTACACACACAGTTACATGATTGAGTTACAGTAACTAGATTTTTTTTTAACCATCAGAACACTGCAGAAATTCTACAAGTGTTACTGTCTAATGATAGGGATGGTGCTGATCAGGGTTGGGAGGTAAACACCTGTCAACTGCTTAAGGTCTCAAAGATATGCAAAAAAAAAAAAAAAAACCCCAAAAAGTCAAAGTCAAATGTAATCACTGAATGGGATGGGATGGAATGCTTCAGGTGTTCATCATAAAATGTATTTATTAGGTATTTAATATAATTAAAACACTAATGGAGTTTCAAAACTTGTTTAGGGAACCTAGATTTAATAACTGTTTATGTATAATAAAAGACCTTTTTATGTTCACTGCATGATTATAGGACCAGTCCACCAAAAAATGTTTTGCTTCCTTCCCCTTCTTCCTGTTCTACACGACTCAGCCCCAACAGTTGGTTGGAACAGAACTAAGTGGACATCAGTGCATCAGATTTTGGGAGGGATCATGGCTCCAGAGTGGAATGCTGGTGCCTGACCAGCCTAAGGGGAACATCCACACATGGGTGGCAGCTCAGCATGGAGTGTCAGAGTCTGAGAGGAGTAACAAACTGGGAGCCCAGCAAACAGCATTGGAGACCAAGCAGGGTGGTGAGGGCATCCTTGCAGGGTGGTGGTAGTAGGAGTTCAAGAAGATTGGTTACATACCAGGAGACCAATCTAGTGATAACCTGAGAATCACAGGAATCAGGTATTTTACTGTAGGTAAAAAAGAAATTACAAATATAAAAAGCAGAAAATTAGAAGAAATTGTTATTAACAATTAGCATCCAAATCTTCGTCTTTGAAGTACCTTATTCACTCAAAGAAACTATGGAGAAAGGCATAATTCCAGGGCCAGGGCAGAGAAACTGTCAGTTGAATCTACAGAAACTAATTGTTCCAAAGTGGAAAGAATTGCTCAGAGAATGATGGGGATGTGCCAAGAAGACCCAGGAGACAGATCAAAGGTGTGTGACTGATCCAGATGATAACCCATGCATAGGATTAGAAATTCATGAGCCTGTACTAACATAAACAAATAACAAACTGAGAGCTTGATGGAAGTACCTCCTCACAAAATCCATATTGATTACACAAGAAAAAGAGGAACTTCCTGGTGGCAAGTCTGATGGCAGCACTTCCATGTCAGAGCATAAATGGAAAACACATGCATCTGACAGGCAGCCATGAGAAGATTTTTTCTGAGTTATTTGGATTTATGTTGGGTATTAATTTATTCTGATATTTATATTTTATTGGCATATTTCAGGAGATAGCTAATATACACAGTTAAATGTCACTGTTTAAATTTCACTGATAATGTCTCTATCCCACCCAACTATTTAATGTAAAAGAAAGAATTTTAGATTTTAGTTAGCAACTAAAATACATAACTTAAACTTAAAAATACATATGGACAAGCCTATATTTTAAAAATACTTTCAAGGGAGTTCACAAGCAGAACTAAAAGTGAAGACCACTATCCTGGACCACTGTTGAACATCAAAAGCACCAGGCAGCAATGAGAAAAGGTTCTTTGTCAATTCACCTCCTTCTCCTTATCCAGAACAAGAAATGTGGTTCGCTTTACTGCTGACATTGTGTACTGATGTGTTTGAATTAATAGGCTATG
Source organism: Geosciurus inauris (assembly GCA_004024805.1). Taxonomy (NCBI): domain Eukaryota; kingdom Metazoa; phylum Chordata; class Mammalia; order Rodentia; family Sciuridae; genus Geosciurus; species Geosciurus inauris. Next base: position 95,745 of record PVHX01004824.1, on the reverse strand, counting down.
GGAAATCATCAATGGGGTTGATTTCATAAAACAGAAAACCTTTAAGTAGTGGCATTCTTGCGATGTTCACTAGTAAAATGGGACGTGGCCATAATAATCCTATGTTCCAACATACTGATTATCTCGTGGCATAACACTTAAAGATCCTCTATGCATTTTTTTCTTACAATTTGATAACCTGCTCTGTGCCGACAAGTATGTTTTGCAAGATGCTGCCTGGAAGATATTTTGAAACAAACAAAACCATCAGATTTACTCCCTGAAGATATGTAAGCTATGTGAAATGACAACCACTGAAAAAAAGTTTTGTCAACGTATATATGGAAGGAGAATTTCTTAATCGTATGTTTGAAAATGATGCCTTCGTTATGCGCATCCAAATAAAGAGGATGTCACTTGTCAGATCATACATAGAAAAACTGGAAGAAAGATTTTAAAAAGTGTTTAAAAAAGTTTCTCATACAGAGGGTCTCAGATATAGAACACGAACTGACCTTAAATGTCAGTGGAAATGAATATTTTCTAGCTCTACAAAATCATATGCACATTTAGTGAATGACATTGACAACTAGGTACAATGTTTAGTAGGCATAACCAAAGATGCACTGCTTTCATTTGGATCTATGCTTCTATGTAAGTTACCTTTCTAAGACATGACATCTATCAAGAATTGAATAAACTGTTCTATGAAGCAGACTAGGATTTGCTATAACACTGAGTTGAAAATCAGAATTGAAAAAAATTACAGAGCATATAAATCACATTGATATTATTATTAATTTTTGTGAGAGGAAAAATGTTTTGTATTATTAATAAATGCAAATAAAATATTTAAAACTATTTCACATTCATTTTTTTAATATTTGTATTCTTGTACATAGTTAAACCATGTATCCAACATTTTAGTACAGGGACACAGTAATGCATCTATGAAACTTATAACCAAATATGTATATAGAGGAGGCAAATGCTCAAAATTTTTTTACTAGTAGTGATTCATGATTAAAAAATTTTGAAGACCCTTGGAGAAAAGAAAGAGACCAATGGCAGCTGAGGAGAGAAGCAGGATGTGTAGTGATGATACTGTTGTGGTGAATCAGGTAAACTAAAATAACAGTTGTGAAGCATGCATCAAAGTGATGGTAGAGATAGGGGATAAAGAAAAGCATTTATACAAGCTTTGGTCATGGTATCCATAGAACTTATGATACATGATCCACACAGATGAAGGAAAAAGTATCAAGAATGAATGAAAGAATTTTGGCATGAGCTACTGAATGGACATGGGGTGATACATTCTGAGAACCAACAATAGGATATTGTAAGTGCAGGTTATCTGGGTCACACGAGGTTGATACTAAATTTGAGATAGTAATTATTAGATGGTTGATTTATAAAGCATTCCTTTCCACAACTCCTGCCTTTTCCACAACTCCATGTGATTGACTCATTGAACACAATAGCCTCTTTAAGCTCTGCATCTGGCGTGCTCAGTACTTTAATATTTGCTATGGGTCAACAATCTTGTTCATGTTTCCTGGACCTGATATCTAATCACATTCTAATTTTTCTAGCTTTTTTACTCTCTAACCACTATTATCTATACTGGGACTGAATTAAGTCCTCTGGACATTAGGTCCCTGGTCCCTTAGTCAAGAGGTCCCCTTTTGATGCCTTCCTTCATTATTCTATTGCCCACAACTCATCTTCTTTATGTCTCCCAGCACAAAGTAGTTTAAAGCTCTTTACACAGACATTATTTACATAGATGCCTCTTCTAGAACACTATGTTGTAGTTATTATTTTATGTCTATCGTGTTTCCTGTTACACCCTGGTCATTGAAGGTTGAGATTGTGTCTTATTTGCCTTTCAATCTCCAGCACTAATCTCAATGTCTGAAATAGAGTGGCTGCCTAATAGAGCTGTAAAAAATTAAATTATGCAGATAAAATTAACAGCTTTTTCTTCAAATTATTTACTCCAAATATATAATAATATGTAAACCAAACATATCAGTGTTCAAAAATCCAGTTTAATAGATAAACTAAAGAGGATTATTTTAAAATTTAAAGTCAGTAAATATAGTTTGTGGTCATTAAACAAAAGCATATTGAAAGTTTCAATTCTAGCAGTGCTAGCCAGGTATGTATTTTTTTTTTAACGAAACTCATAAGAAAAGTTATTTCTGCTTTCCAGGCTAAGCCAGTCTCTGATCAAGTGCATTATCAGAATACTGTCACTGAAAAATTACAGATGAGCATCTGGAGAGTTTAAGAGTATGAAAAAGAAGACAAAGAATTAGTGACTAACAAAGAAGCAAGATAACTACAAGTCTCCATTTGGGGTTTTATTTGTTTTAATTTTTTTGGCTATAATTTTCAGAGGCTAGTGCCCTTATCTCTGAATATATGTTGTATTGATTTTAAAATATATTTATTATATGTCAGATAAAATATTCATATGGTCTAAAGAGATTCAGGAAAAAATTATTTCTCCAACTTCTTTTTCCAAGGAGAAATTGTTTCTAGAATTTTCTTTTAAAAGTAAACTTTCTCATATACAAATGCATGGTTGTAGACAATCAGCATCCACAGTCAAAAGTTGAAAGTTGAAAGTCATTTTTTGACATACTGAACTGATCTGATCTGAAGGCAATACTGCTGCCTTAGAATTCCTGCATCAAAAAACAGAAAGGAGAGAGGGATGGGAATTTGCTTTATTTTTTCTTAAAGAAATCCTCTGAAAAAATTGACAATCCATGAATAACTGCTCACTTTGACACAGTGGTTGAAATGCAGAGGCAGCAGCAGAAACAGAAAATCCAAAGATATTCTCCAAGAATTGCTTCAGCTGGGGGAAGAAGTTAAGTGATGTGAATTTACACATTATTTGTCTTTGTGGTTTGTCTTTTCCTCTTTTTATCTCCTTGAAATGATTTTAATTAAAGAAAATAAAACTAGTAGGAAGAAAAACACAATCTCTGTAGCCAGCATAGAAGGAGTAGCTTCAGGGCAGTTTACTGTCAGAGATTCTGATCTCAGTCTAGAGCTGGGCAGCCAGCACCAGTAAGACCATCATGAGGCTGAGATGTGGCCATCTGCTGTACATGTACTCTAAGTATAGAATACACTAGGTTTTTAAAACTTATTATTAAAGAATATAAAAATCTTACTCATAATTTTTACATTATTCAATACTTATACATTACAATGATAATAGTGTGGATATCTTGTATGAAATAAAATATATTAATTTTAATATATTTTATTAATTTGAATATATTTATTTAGTTAATTTAAATATATTTTATATTATATTTTATTTTATTTTAATATATTTTATTTAATATATCATATAAAATAAAATATAATATTAAAATTAATTTCACCTTTTTTACTTTTTCAATGAGGCTATTAGAAAATTTTAAATACATGAGTGTTTTGCATTTGTGGCTTATACTATATTTCTATTAGAAATAAATACATATCCTATATTATATTCGGTAGTATATAATATATATATAATATATCTTTGTTAAATATTCTCATACACAATAACATTTATATTAAATATTAATATTATATACATTATTTTACACAATGGTATTATATATAATCTATTTTATAATATCCATTTTACACATATTGTTATATAATAATACATCGTATATTTGTGATTCTTTTTTGGAACATTGGTCCACAGAATGCCCTTTCATTGCCATTGCTAAATTGGACTGAATCATGTTTTTGTCTTTTTATGAATGTGTAGAAAATCATTCAAGAATAGCCAGGAATATAAATAAGTAAAAGTGGTCATTCATTATTGGAAAATAAGGCAAAGCCAGAAATGAACCCCACATTTCAACAAGCAAAAGTAGCAGAGAGGGTCTAATAATGCAGAGTGCTCATGCATACTGGGTGAGCTCTCACAGCTGCCTTTCCCAAACCAAATATAGCACCACCAAATTAGTTCTACAGAAATTCTGCTCAGTGAGTGGGACATGCTCTGTCTAACAAGCATGTGGCAGTATTTTAATTAACTTGGCTAAACTGTAATGAGGCTGCCTAAGAAACAGGAAGAAAAGGCAAAAACTAAAATAAGAAGCAATGGAAATATTGTAGATTGACATGAAGACAGGACTAGCCTCTATCCCTGGAAGAGTGAGAGTGCACATTCCCTGAGCCTGTCTCCCCAGCTGTGTCCCCTGATGGCTTATGAGTTTAGAATTTGGGGAAAAAACAGTAACTCTGAATGTGAGTAGAAAATATGGGAAGTTTCCACTGTGAACAGAAAGTCAAGGAGTCACAGAATTCTCTCCTACCCTTTCAATGAATCCCTCTGAACTGTGCCTGGATGACAGCATCATGAGCACATGTCACCACTTGCCTGAGGCAACTGGAGCTGTCCAAAGGATCTACTTACACCATATGAAAAGAAAGGGACCCTTCCAAGATACAGAATGAGACAGAAGCCCTTCACTCCCCTGCCAGTCTCAGGCAGGTTGACTTTCACATACAGCATTTATGTACTGCTTTACCCTTTAGAGAACATGGTTTGAACTATTTTTATTTATACTCATGCAACAGAGAGCTGTGTTATAATATGTTTCTGTAATACCTTGCTCTAGTTATTTTATGAAGTCATGTACTAAAGGAACGAGGAAGGTAAGAAAGCAAAGAAAAGTCCACATGCCTCTTCAGGACCTTACTAGGATTACCTGTTGGTTTTTATTTGGTATTGATGAAAATAAATCCAGCTTCACGAGCTCTTACATTAAACCAATATTTACCCTGCATGGAATGAAATGGACCTTTTGCCTGTGTCTGATTTTAACATCTCTGGGGCTAATGATAAAGCTTTTAGAGGCTCTATTCTTAAGTTCCCCTCTCACTAACCTCTTTATCTTCTTTTTCTTTAGATGTGAAATGTTGGTTGCTTGAGCATTTTGCATGATGGAAAGTGAAAAACTGAGGAGAAAAAGAAGTGGAAACTAACAGATTCATCATTCTTCAGTTTAAAAGTATCCTCAGATGGCCAGGTTTCTCCAACAGGGAACACTCTATACTTACTTGATTGGTTTGTGCAACACAATACCTGACATCTTCAATGAAGACAAGAATATGATGCCATTTGTGGTTGCTGAATGTGGACAGATGGAACATATTTGTAGTAGTAAACAGGTTCAAAGAGACAATGATCTAAAGTTGTTTCTGGCTCAATTAGCAGCATCCAATTAGGGATGAATGCAAAGATTCACAAATGCACAGTAGAACAAATGGACTAAAAAAGTATATTAATCAAAGAAAAAAATTCTAAAACTCTGATGCTGCTCAAGAACTTTTGAAACAATACTTTTGAGTAATGTGCCTTTTATATGGAATCCAGGTTTTCATCATAGAGCCTGGGGTTCATAGACAAGGTAAAAGATCTAGAAACAATTTCAAATTTATAATCCTAATACCTGTTTATTTCAAGAAAGTACTGTGATATGAGATACAGCTTTAGCAAACCACTATTTAAAAGAGCCATCATTTCCAATAAATTTACAGCTTAATGCTCCTTTGTAAGCTTCAATCTGGTTTTTTAAAATAAGGAGAGTGCTCTAAGAGGCAAATTAGGCCTCTTCTGAAAACCATTAACAAAGGCCTTCTAACCTAGGCCTCTTCTGAAAACCATTAACAAAGGCATCACCTCCCCACTACTCTGAAAGAACTGTAGGAAGTGTGAGAACTTTCCCACTGGTAAAGTATCTATCTTGGATTCAAAGCTACAAAGAACATTTCCATTTCTGATGGCCTTTAGGCTGCATGATCTCTAAAAGTCACAAACACATTTATTCCAGGTAAGCATAAGCATCCCCAAACTTTTCCCTCTCCAACTATCAGAACCATACAGATTTTATTTTACATGTAGTCACTAATATCTAGATTAGAATAAAAGTGTGAAATAGTATCAGTACTCCTAGGACCCTTTAGTAGGTCAAGTTGTCCAGGTAGGGAGAGGCAGAACTCTTGTTCTGAAGTTGGGTATTCAGAATTTCTAAGTGGACCAAATGTCATCTCAGATGCATCTTTTCCAATATAGAACATTTCTGTTAAGTTCCACTGGGAGAAGACCTGGGATATTTGAAATTAACCATAATTTGAAGGCAACACTTTTCAAGCAAAATATTTCTAATTAAAAATAAAAGCAGATGATGATTTAGCATCATGCATTCAAGGTAACAATATTGTCTAATTACTGATCTTGAGAAACATTATCAATTCCTTTTTGGAAAACCATTTGGAATTAATCTCATGCTAAGAATATTATTTCTCTAAGCACCTTTTCCCTTTAATGAATAATATATTCACCAAATAAGAATTGTAATCATAGTATTGGCTATTTTTATGTGTTTTAGTCCCTAGAAACATACCAGTTATATACCAGTAGCCCTTCCTGCCTACATTTTCTTCTCCACTTGTACATAAGTTTTGCTTCTTAATCAAATGCATGCTCTTAAAATCAACAAATTTGTCATTTTACATAGCTTATAAAGTTTTGAAAACATATCAAAACCTTCTGGAAAATGTTCCTAAAGCATAAAATAGAAAAAATTGCTATAAGTGGTATTTTATATAGCGGAAGAGAAGCACTTTTTAACTAGTATCAGGGAATAAATAATAACTGATCATTTAAAAATAAAGCAAAACAACTATAACAATAAATTAAAAATGCCAAGAAATTCCCCATCATAGAACCATCACCTCAGGAATAAAAATAAAATTTTGCTGCAGCTAGAGATCAGATTTTGAACAGTATCTAGTTTGATGTATTAACCTTGCATTGCATCTTACAGGAATTACTCAAGAATTTTTAAAGTATGAAATGTTTCAGTGTGTTGAAAATTTTAAATAGCTTATATGCCAACCTGCTTAATTATGAAGTTGATCATTCCTTAAATATAAATTATAATTTATTAGCATCTGTAGCAATAATACAATAAAACTCACCCAAATAAACATATGAATATAATTTGAATATACTAGAAATGAAAAAAATGAATAAAATTAAAGTTTTATTTTGGACTTGATGGAGAGGAAAAACTAGTCGTCCCCCCCCTGCCCATGTTGGAGATCATATACAGGGCTTCACATGTGCTAGATAAGTGAGCTACATCTCCAGCCTTAGTCCTTCCATTTTTATCACTGAGATGATTAAACATGCTGGCATATCACTATTCAAAATATGCTAATAAGTCTGTCTAGAGCTTTCCGAATTCTGAACCCTTTCCTCTGAATCTTGTTATCGCTACAGTTGCTCATTCATTCAACTAAACCAACCTTGGAATGCCTATTATATACCAAGCACCACTTCCTTCCCTTTTGAAGAGTAGGGAAGAGAGACAGTAAATTATAACACATAATAAAGTTAAAGACTTATAAGAAGTTAGATGTCTGTGAAGATGAAGAAAATGTAGCACAGGGCAAGGAGGATCAAGGGTACTAGGGGTAGAGAGGACAATTTTAAACAGGAACGCCAAGGTAGATGTTGCTGACAAAAATGTAAATGATGAAAAAACTTGACCATAGCGAAGCACTTTGATGACAAGGAGCAGTCAGTGCAAAGTTCTGTGACAGGAGCCTGTCTGGTGTGCTGGAGAAACAGCGAGGGATGTGGTAAGGCTGCAGCAGAGTGCCCAAGGGGAAAAAAGAGGATAAAAGAAGAGGCCAGGGTAACAGGGGCTGGATCATACAGAACATTTCATGCTACTTTATAGACACTAATTTGTACTCTGAGGACAATGGGAAGCTGCCAAGAGCTTCTAAGCAGAGAAAAGACATGATGAGACTCATGTTTCCAAGGATTATTGAGATATCTATGTGGAGAACAGACTTTAGAGAACAAGTGAAAGCAGGGGACCCATTGGGAGCCTCCTAGAATAAAAGTGTGAGCTAATGGTGACACCAGAAAGGGTAATAAGTAAGAAGCGGTCGGGCTTGGGATACATTTTCAGATCAGTGTTACAGGACTGCTTGATAGACTGAATGGAGAACAGAAAAGAAAAAAAGAAGTCAAGGTGTTACCTTCTTTATGCAATTTTCCCTGATTAGACTTAGCAATTCCCATTTCTGTGTGCCACTGCACACAAAGCATCTTCTTTTATTTCTATTATAGTGTCTACCCTATAATAATTATTAGGAAATGCATATATACTCTTACTCAACCATAAATTTCTCCTTGAAGGCAAATGTTATGGTATGACTTTTAAAATATTTTACTAAGTCGAATGTCTGATGTCATGGGTCATCAAAATATGTTTGATAAACAAATCAATGATATATTCAGCAAGATGCTGTGCACCTTTTGTGGGTGGCATAACAGTCCTCAACTTGAATTCTAGCAATGCTACTCAGAGAAAACTTCATTTACTCTCTATTCAAATTTACATTATCTTGTTTTTTAATGCATTCATACTTAGGACAAACCTTAATGTTGCAGTTCTTGTGGTTTCAAAAATAATAGTGAAGCAATTCTTCTTCTGCCCTGGTTACATACCCCTGCTGCTTTGCCTAATAATTCAGAGACATGTATTGAATATAAAATAGTACCCATTAAATTAAATGGATACTTAGGTTAAACCTAGCCAAACAGATTCCCAAAGTATTGTATAAATGTCGAGAATAAAGATGAATGTGTGTATCTGTGTGTGTGTGTACAACTAGATACCCTCATTAAAAGAAATCACTTAGTTTCTCACAAATAAGCTCCAGGAAATCAAAGAGGCCACTGACAGATGACAACCCTTGGCATTTTTGATAAATCCCATGAAAAAATATCATCGTATTCAGACCTACAGTCTCCAATTTTGCAAATGAATTCCTTCATACAGTGAGATTTCCCAGTGTAATTGATGTTCTACCTAGCTTTAGGGCAACATTTCATAAAGAGCATTTTGCTTAGAAGATATTTAAGTGCTTATAGTTGTAGAAAGGCTAAAAGATAGCAAATCCAGAGTGGTTTGTATGGGAGGGATAAACAGTTATGACATAGGAGAAGCATTTTTCAATTTAAATTAAAGGCAAAAGAAGCAGACATTTGGAAGATCATAATGAGAATTTATCCTTATATCCTTTATGATGAAAGTGATGGCTTTGGTGAGGGTCTTCGTTTGAACTTCTGCTAGATTACTGACAAACATGTAAGTCAAATACCCATCCACTATGCCTGGAAACAGCCTTACCTGAGGAAGCAATGCAAATGCAGTTGCTTCAGAGCAGGGCCCCCAGTATCACACTTAATGATTGAAAAGGTTCTCTCAATCTGGGGGAGTGTATATTTGCACATATGTTTCCATTGTGTTGACTGGTCTTTGGCTGGTCTGGCCTCTGCATTCAGAAGAGGGAATATCTAGTTGAATGAACCCTCTGGAGTGATAATCAATAGGACTGCACTCGGGATTGAGGAGCAAGACAGGCAAGAGTACAGCTGCTGAGAAGATGTCAAGAGACTCACGGAGCAGTGTGGCCTGATTGTCCAGCATAAAGCTGTCCTTGTCTGCCTGTCATTCCCTTAAGTTATCCACAAGCCTTCTATAATGTTACATGCTATGTCAGCCTTATATTTGCTGAGTTACAAGGAATAAAGTGAGAAATCTGTACACACAATTGGTGCAGTGGTCCAGAGTAAGCTTCAGCACAGGAGGACAGCTGTGACATGCCTGGTGAGCAGTGGAGAGGGAAATCTGGAGTCAGCCTGCAGAGAAGGGGACAGGTCCAACAAGGAGAGATGTGTGTAATATGAAAGTACAATCAACTGTTCTGAATTGAGATGAGACAGTCTGCAGGGTGTGTGTGATCCAAATAGAATTCGGAAAATTTTTAGTCAAATAATGACAAAAAATATATTAGAAACGTCTGGCTGAATATGATTTTCCTTAATAAATAGGTCATAATTTAAAATATAGATTCTATTGTGAAATTTTACTATTTGCAAATACAGTTTGCAAATATAGTTCCTTAGGATGGTAGGTTGAATCACATGAAACTTTGATTCTTAAGCTCAAAAACAGTTCGATGTCAGCAATATCATACAGATTCATCTAATTTTAAAAGTAATATAATGATATTCTATTCTTGTGTATCTGATTACTTTGATATTATGTATTGGTGTTATGGGACCTACCTTCAGTTAGGTATAAAATTTCTGTAAGATTTCTTTCTGTTGATTCAAACCAATCATCAAACCAATCCTGAATGAGTACAAAGAAGCAGACAGATTCAGGAGGGCTAAGAGCAGGAACTGCCTTTTTACAGGAATAGGAATCTCAGTTTCCACACAACTTAAAGCCAATCTATAATTTCTTTAAAAAGCAGGTTGAGCCAGGCACAGTGGCACACACCTGTTATGCCAGTGGCTTGGGAGTTTGAGGCAGGAGGATCTTGAGTTCAAAACCAACCTCAGCAACAGCGAGGCACCAAGCAACTCAGTGAGACCCTGTCTCTAAATAAAATACAAAATAAGGCTGAGGATGTGGCTCAATGGCCGAGGGTCCCTGAGTTCAATCCCTCATACCTAAAAAACAACACAACACAAAACAAAATTAAAAAAAAGAGCAGGCTGATCCTTTTTACTTCAACTCTTACCTGATGTTCTGATTTAATAAAATCATTAGTGAATCTTAAGTAAGGTAAATCCATATAATCTAGCTAAGCTTGTCAGATATTTGGAAACTAATATTAAAACCAAATATGAATGAGGCACATAAAGTTTAAGTATCCCAATTTATGATTATTACTTTAATCTTTTCTTGAATTATATTATTAGTGAGTATAACATACAATTTGAATCTCTTGAATTATTATTTTAACTCTTTCCTTGAATAATTATTGTAATATTATTTTTACTGTTTAAATTAGACAAATAATGATTACAATATTTTATGAATGTATTTAGAACAAGGTAGATTATAATATAGAACAATCAGTTCCCTAATCTTGGTGGTTTAAGGCAGCAAAGGTTAATTGCTTGCTGCCGCTAAGGCCACAGGCCAGCAGGGAGTCTCTGGTTGCAGCTACTCAGCGACCCAGACAGATAGCAGCATGCACTATCTCCTATGGTGACTGGGCCAAAGGCAAGCAAAATCTTGAGAGGCCCATAGGAGCAATTAAATTTTCTTCCTATTTTCTCCTATCGATTCCTCCCACCACTTACTGGCCAGAACTATTTATGTGACTCTTCTACCACAAGGGAAAGAGGAGGTATAAACCTACGGTATATCTGGAAGGGAAGACAAATGAAAATATTTCATGACTAGGACAGATGCCTAACATTTATTCTGGAAGAAGAACATGCATTCTTTCTTGTTCTGAAATAAGAGATTTTGTGTGTATGTGTGAGTGTGTGTGTTCATGCATTTGTGAATATGTGTGCATGTGCGCATGCACACAAGTAATTGGAAGCTATTCTTTTGGCTTAAATCAGGATTGAAGTAGAGAGAGCTAAGTTTCCTTGCTACGATTAGAATGCTCTCCACTGAACAGATCATAACAGTGCAAAAGATGATCACATAATTCCAATTAAACCCCCCAAAGTTCCCCCTACTCTCAGCCTCAACCAACCACAAATAAACTAATATTTATTTAGAGGTTTATATGAAAAGGAGCTAAAACCAAATTTGTCTGCTAATCCATATTTGAAAACACACGTGCTTGTGTTCTCAGCAAACACATTTCTATTTTTTGTTTTGAAAAATGTGACTGACTTTAGCTCTGACTATGACTAAGCACAATATTTTGGGTTGAAGAAAAAGTCTAAGAAAAATTTCAAGAGCAAAGTTCATGATGGCAACTTTTCCTGACATGAAATCTCGGAACAGATGACAGTTTCAAAACAGTCAAAAGAAACAGATAACATTATATCTTGATGCACTAAATACCTATAATGTGATCTCTAAACTACAGAAAATGAAATTACTTAGAGCTTTGAGGCAAAAGTGATCAATTTATTTTCCTATTATGTACAAATGAATAGAAAAATTACTCTGAATTTCTATTACCAGATGGCATTCTATGAAATACTTGAAACAAAAAGAAGGCACAATTTATAAATAGTGAGGTTTAAACTAAAATCTTATGAAAAACCAAAGGAATCTTCCTGCATGTTTTTTATGGGTTTTGCAGGGATTGAACTCAGGGGCACTAGACCATGAAGCCACATCCTCAGCCCTTTTTTATATTTTATTTAGAGACAAGGTCTCACTGAGTTGCTTAGTGCCTTGATTTTGCTGAAGCTGGCTTTGAACTCGAGATCCTCCTGCCTCAGCCTCCTGAGCTGCTGGGATGACAGGTGTGCACCACTGCACGCAGTTGTTTTTTATGTGTTTAAGGTAACAATTGAGCTACTGCTATGTAGTTCAATAAAGGGGTAAATCCATGTGAATTCTACTTCAGTTGGAACAACAGGACACCAGGAAATCTGTGAGTGTGATTCAAGAAAAGAATTAAGATAATAGTGTTCTGGGTAGATTTAAGGAACATTTCATGTAGAAAATGGTTTTCAAGTCCATAGAACATCTAACATAATTTGAACCTTCACCATTCATTTTTCCCTGTGCCCTTTTGCACTCTGGTTTTTTGATTAAATTTTAGCAATACATATGCCCTCAATATTTTCTTTTTTATTTGTTGTGTGCTCACTTATTTCAATCAGATAAAAATGTTTAAACATAGAAGTAATTATAGTATCTTATACTTTATATAGAGCAATATATGATAATATATACAAGATAGTCTTAGAACTTTGCAGAATTTTGTATTTGAGATAACAATTTAATACCATGTTCTTGAGAAATGCAGGTGAAAAAGAACAAGCATTTAGTCCTAGCACTTTGCCACATCACACGCTCTATCCAGAGCATCCACACATTCCATAAAGGTGGCACCATGACTTTCATTTTATAAGAAGATGGAGACTCAGAGAACTTAGATATTATCATGTACTGTGAAGTTTGCAGAGCCAGTAAATAGTTGAGTTAGTATGAAATCTCAGCTCTCTGGTCCCCAAAGCTCATAGCACTTTTCAGAAATGATGCGAATCACATCCACTCCCTTAAAAGAATGTCAGAACAGGTTTCAAGATGTCGTTGATCTATACCAAACACAATTAGTGGCCACATTAAATTTTAGTGCCCTTCCCTGTAGTTATACTGTAACAAATAGGTCATATTTGGACACCTGTTCTTAATGAGTCACTATTACCTACAAAAAGGAGGCAGAGGAGGAAGAAGAGGAGGGGCTTAACAACAACATATAACCAACACCTTGAGCACCTAGGAGGTAGCACAGCAAAAGGTGAAAAAATGGGGCCATGGGGTCGAGCCTTCTGGGTTGAGGACTGATTCCGCCACTGTAGAAGTTGTTCAAGCATAAGCAAGCTATTACACCCTTCTGTGGCTTCCCTATTAGCCATCAATATTTGACAACTGTGCACCTTAATGATGACCTCATTTAGTATTAAGTGTGTTCTCTAAGAAAAGTCTCTCCAAATCCTATTTTATTTTCAACATATATTTTGATTTGTAAAGATGTTCCTAACTCTAGACCCACAGAGGTTCATAATATGCAATATAAATACTAAAACCACAGAGAATTTGGGGTCTTGGTTCTGCAGAAATGACTGACCATAAAATTCATCTAGAAATTAGATCTGTGCTGACTCCTGGCAATTGCTGTTGCCTTAAAGAATAATTTGTCTTATATTGTTATTGTTGTTCTTTTTTTAGTCTCCTTCCCAATGGCCTGTTTACTAAATAAATAATAATCTGATAACCTCTGGCTAAGATTGGAAAAAGAAGAAACTTTCTCTTTGGCACAACTAGGCAGAACCAAATTTTGACCAGCAGATGAAACTCAAAGTGTGATTTCTCTGTCTTTTCCCCACAGCACATGAGGAATACTCCTATCGAGGGATAGGAAAAAGGGTTCTTTTATGTGCTTTCATTTTAATAGCCTTTACTTTATTTATTTTATCCTTTAGCCAAAGCAGAATAATTTGCATCAAAATATAAATCTGAGAAGTTTTATGATCACTGTATTCTATGCCCATAGTCTAACTTCAAACAGCCATTTTTAACTACTTCAGGACCTCAAGAAGAAAACAAAAACAATAACACCAAGAAAAAATTTTTACTAATCAGTATTGCACTTCCCTGCCATATGTTACAAAGGAAGACACTACTAGAAAGTCTGATAAACAGTCTTAGGATAAAAGGAAGAAAGATGGGAAGAAGGGAGGAGTACATGACTGGAGGGAAGAAGAAATAGTAAAAAAAAAGTAAAAGAAGGCTATTTTAAGAACCAATCTCTAATCAAAGGCTAAGTGACTTCTTATGCCAACTCCATTTTCTATCCCTAAAAGAAGAAAAGTCAAAACAGACATAGATCAGGAAGGAAACACACTACTTGTGGAGTCCTCCCAATAAACAGACTGACCTCAAACCATCACAGGCAGAGTATCTCCCAGTACCAAGCCAAAAAAATACTTTATTGATATTTTTGGAAGAATGAATAAATAATTTAGAAATGAATGAGATATTATATAATTCTAATCCCTACCTCCTCTCCATGCACCAGTTCTTCCCTTTGCTGGCATGTCCCACTGTCATCAAAGTCACTCCCATACCCACTGACATCCATATTTACCAGGTATGCATGCACAGGAACACCTAGGATCAGGGCTGCTCCCTGCTGCACTCCAGAGGGTATAGGTTTCTCCTAGTTGGGTTCCATAGGTTCCATTTCCACAAAAGCACTGTGAATGCTGCCCTTTGGAATTATGCTCTATGTGCTTAAGAACTATCATAAAATATACACACTGCATCATACAAATTCTACAGCATGATACTTGCACTGTTTTATACAGAAGTAGCAGCCCTGGGGGGCACAGCTGAAGAAGAAATCATAGCTACTTTGTTCATCTATTTTATGTTCTTAGGTTGGCCTTTTATCTGATTCTTTTTCTTCACCACTTGTTAACAGATCTGATCACTTTCACTACCCTCTCTTCCAAACCTCACCTTCCTTGTCTTTTCAGTAGACCCTACTATGAATCAATTTATTTAGTTACATAATTTGCTAAACAGTCCTTGGGAGTCCCCACATCAGTGAAGGTGTTATTCCAGAGCCCATTTTCAGATCTATTGTCGACTTACTTTTAAAATCTTCACGAGGTGAATTCATCATCTATACTCAAAACTTCCATTATCATTTATGTAGTGAAGACCCAAACTGTCAATTTTCTAGATTTGAATTAATCACTTGGATATCAAAAACACATCAGTCAATCACAATTATGTCTAAAATGAAACCATCTTTTTCCTCCCATCTACTCAAAAATTTTGTTTTCCTCTGTTGGATAATTCTTCCCAACGTTAGAATCATGAATGTTATCTTCTCTTTCTCTATTTCTGTCCACCACTAATACGTTACCAAATTCTATTCCTTTGGTCTCTAAATATTTTTAAATTATATACTTCCACCCCTCTCTCACTGCTACCATAGACTCTGTTCTCTATTACCTGGATTCCTGAAATAATCTCTCCCCAATGAGTTCTCTGCATCGAGCTCTGTTTCCTTCTAACCTTTCGTTCTCACTGCTGCCAAGAGCATCTATTCTGCTTACCTAAATTCCTTCAAGAGTTCCCTAAGGTTTTAAGCTATTTTTAAATGAGATACAAAATCTTTCATATTTAAAGTACATCTCTTATAAGAAATGATGATCACATATTCTGTTGTAAAATTTCCAGGCTCAGACTGCGACTGTTCTCTAATTGCTAATTTCTGGCCAAGACAGAGTCTCGAGGTTCAGCTCTTTCACCGAAAGGATCATTGTCAATGCTGAGTGAAGTTCAGGGGAGACCAATGCTGCTGTCATCAGGTAACCAGCAGAAGAAAACTATGTCCCTCCACATTCTCAGCCCCCTTCAACATACTGGGGTCAGAGCAGGGATAGTTTTTCAAGGTTTCTTAGCATTAGAACTCTCCAGAAAAATGGTTTTTCCTTAATATGGTATAAAGCCAACTCATTAAAGTGAGTGTCTCCGGTTGCATAAACATCTCCATACTAAAAAAATTATATAGCAAAGAAGTATTGCTTGGTGTTCCATCTACTGTGGCTGGCTGTACTGCCAAAAGGCCTGAAAAGCCTGGCAAAATGTGCTAGGGGGTGTGCTGGTGTTGATCTCATGTGGACACCAAACACTGTGGTGCATGGAAATGGATCCAGGTAGTACATACATCACAGCTCTCAAGCACGAGAAATGTAAACCACAAGTAACTCAAGCAAGCCCTCAGTGTAACAAGGACACACTCTTCCCTGCTTACTTCCTAAGCAAGTGGAGGTTATCTCCTCAGTGTTGTGGTCACATCTTATTTTTACTACACCTGCCTCAGGAAGCAGTATTAGTGTGTTTTGCAGAATACTTAAATAATCTTTATCTTCTACATGGAAACATCATTTCTTCAAAGGAGAGTACATAAGCTCATAGAAAAGATAGCTAGTTACGTTAATCTTTATTGTTAAACAGACGCCTACTTTCATCCACATAAAGATGACAACTAGGGTATATTTAGTTGTTTTAATTTAATTATACCCTTCATTGAGTTATTTCAGAGTTAAAATTATCAAATAATCTTTTTATCCATTGCTATCAAAATCTGAGTAGTATTTCATTAATAAAGTTTTTGTTTCCAATAATCTTCAGATAAATCATAAATTGCATTTCTCTCTCTTTTTTCACACATTCTGTTGAATTTGGGACCCTATTCTGCATCTGCCTAAATTGCACGATAAGTCAGAAAATACACATCTGCTCAAATTAAAAATCCTATTTCACCTGTCTCAATCATACAGAGTGGCTGCAGCTTCAGAGGGTTCACATAAACTTTTGGCCATGCCCTTTACTCACGAGAGCTCTCTACAGATGCAATTACCAGAAAGTACATGTTACTCAAAACACTACGTAGATGCCAAAGATTTGTGGTAAGAAAAAAAAATAGTTTCCTTCTTCTCCATGTTTAACTGGCATGAAAGCACACTTATACTTTAGCTGAAAGTCATAGTGATCCTTCATAAGTGGACACACAACCTTTCTTTTCATATATACTAAGCCAGTTATGCAGAAATATAAACCTATTTGAAAGGACAGTGTCTTGGCCTGAACTATGTCCTCTCAAAATTTATACGTTGAAGCCACAATCCTCAATGTGACTTTATTTGGAGATAACACTTTTAAAAAGGTGGTTAAATGAGGTCATACGAGTGGGTCCCTGATCCAGTAAAACTGGTGTCTTATAAGAGGAAGAGACACTGGAGCCTGCTCTCCACACATGGGCACAGAGGAAAGGCCATGTGAGGACACAGTGAGAAGGCACCATCTGTAAGCCAAGGAGTAAGACCTCACAGGAACCAGTCCTGCCAGCACCTTTTTCAACTCAGCATTTTCAGAACTGAGAAAATAAATGTGTGTTCAAGCCCCAAGTCCATGGTACTTTATTGTAACAGCCCAAGACTATTACAGATGGTCATCTCATTACTCTGAAAAAGGGTACTAACGTTTTGTACCAGCTTTTCCTATCACAAAAAAACACTGGTTCTTACTAATGCAGATTTAACATTTTAATCAAATATTCTATACCAATTTCATCAACACTTAACCTCACCACCACCATTTTACATGTGCCTTAGTGGCTTTCAAACTTTATGACTTTGATCCACAATATTAATGGGTATGTATTTAACACAATATATTTATACTATATATATGTGTGTATCACCAAATAATACTTTTCCTGATTATCAAACTGTACTGTATATGTTCTGTTAAAGGCTATTTCAATGAAGAAATAAATTCTTGTGAGTGTGTGTGTGTGTGTGTGTGTTTAAATTCATTTGAAAGTCAGCTTATGGCTGGATGTTTGAGCAGCTCTCATTTCCAGTGTTTTCCAAAACATTTTCTAGCTACAATTTCCTTTTATCCCTTGGCATATCAAGATCCTTAAGCAGCAATGGTGAGGCACTAAGCAACTCAGTGAGACCCTGTCTCTACATAAAACATAAAAAATAGGTCTGGGGATGTGGCTCAGTGATTGAGTACCCCTGAGTTCAATCCCCAGTACCAAAAAAAAAAAAATCCTTAAAAGTACACATAAAGTTATAATAACTCTCTCTCTCTCTCTCCCTCTCTCTCTCTCTCTCTCACACACACACACACACACACACACACACACAATATGAGCCTGATTAAGGTGAATCCACACTCAGGTCCATTCAAAAGAAGACTTTTCACAAAAATTAAGCTAGCATATCAGGCACACTGTCTTGCTGATTTGTTTATAATAAAAAGATTTTGGTTTTATGGTATAATTAAGATATAGATTAATACATACAGACTAAGTAAATGATTTCCCAATGGGGAAATAGGGTATCCATGAAAGGAAGCCTTAGGTAAATTACACTATTGCCAGTTCTATAGGTACTTTAGTATTTATTTAAAACTTGTATAAGTTTAAAATTTGGAAGAAAATGAAGAAAACTTTTGTAGAGAGAAATTAATTTCATCATTTATTATCTAATTTCATTTTTTGGGGAGGTATATGTTTAAAGAACCTGTGAGTGTGGCAAAGATTGGAGGCTGGACCTTATGGTCTATGAACAGCAGATAATGAAATGGAGAAGAAAATTAAAGGAAGACAATGAGAAGTACATGTGCTGATATTACAAATTTGTTATTCTCTCAAATTTGACTAAGACCTCAAAGCAGAAAGTACAGAATTCATTAAAAAAACACTACCCAGACACACTCTAACTTATAGTACCTATAGACATGTTAATAAGAAACCCAACCCAGGTGTGATGGCACACACCTATGATTCCAGAAGAATATCATAAGTTTGAGGCAGCCTCAGCAACTTAACAAGACCCTGTCACAAAATAAAATAAAAATAGGGCTGGGGATATAGCTACAGTGCTTACAGGTCCTGGATTCAAACTTCCAATATCACATACACACACACAAATCAAAATTTAATTTCTAAAGAATAAAATTTCAAAGCTAGTATTTTAATTTTAAATTTTTCAAAATTTCATGTACCAAAATTTTAATAATCATTTTGATATGTATACAAAATAAACAAAAGGTCAGCTTTCTGGACACAGGGGAAATAGCCATAATGCATACAGCTTTGGAATAAATATCTGTGTGGACATATATACCCATGTATACATTTATGTAATCCTAACAAGCATGAACTGAACAGAGCAAAAACCATCAATGTTTTATAAAACATTTACTATTTCATGCTACAGATACCTTTAAACAAATATTTTCTGTTATATTTTTCTTAATGGAATAAAATTCACTTTGTACCCTTGAGGAAAAAAAAAAAAGAAAACAAAACAAAACAAAAAAACTAAGAAAATATTTCAATTACATCTTTTTCCATTACAAATTAACCTCAGTTCTTAGCATCTGGCACATAAAAGATGTTTAGTAAATATTTTTAAGTGATGAATTATAACTCCTATATATTTTTTCCATTGCCTCACACAGCAAATTCACACCAAATGCAAATATTAAAAATTTAAAATAATCCTTAAATATTTTAAAATGTACATATTTTAAAAGTTAACCTTTTCTGAATGAACCAAATAGAAGTGTTTTCTCACACTCCTTCATTCTCACCTCTTCCTTTGTCTTTTTAGATATCACTCGGAGCCAGTCTCCAATCATGCTCAGGACTGCAGCAAAGTAAGCAAGCCCTACAAGGATCCAAAACCACACAACAGGCTTGTAGAAGTCTAGATACTCAATATCGGATCCGCCTGCAAGAGAAAAACCAAGTAGAACCAAATCACTTCATATTCCTAAAAGTAAATAATCTAGATATTTGCTAAAATTACCAACCGAACCTTGGCTTGCATGACATACAAACCTAATATTGTTATCAAATTGATCCATATTTTTTCTTCACATTGAATTCTCATTCTCATTCATGTCATCCTTATGTCTTTCAAGATCAGGTTAAATAAGTACTTCTTAGTGAGACCTTTCATTACATCTTTAAGTCATAATGATTTTTCCTTGTTCCAGGTTTCTTTTTCAAGTTTTTTATTGTAATTGGTCTTAATTAATCCAGTACTTAATTCTTGCATGTGTATACTAACATCTCCTTCCATTTCTATTGTAACAAGTAGAAAGTAGAGCATATACTTTTTTTGGGGAATGCAACTAACTATATATCTTTACCTTACTGCCAATAAATACATGCTACTCAATTCATGTATTGCCACAATGAACAGAAAGTGAGCAACTCTTGTGATAGTTTTTATGTTAAAGTCATCAGTACAAAGGATTGGTAGCCAATGCCAGACAACATCTTCATAGATGGAATGAGAACAAACAGCAATTTTCATGTAGTACTGCCATTTATTATTTTCTGACATTTCAGAAGAATTCCCATATTTGTCATAAATTTAAATCCCTAGCTATCAAGGAAAATTTTGGCAAAGGAGCTCTTTTCCTTTACTCTCACCCTTGAGGAACTTCTCCATCCTTTGGTACAATAACTTCACCTATGAAAATCTGTATACATTTCACCGCAATCTTTTTTTTTAGAGGGACATTTTATGTACACGCAAAAATTTTCCTAAATTATACAATATACATGCGTGTGTGTTTATTAGAGCTTTATAGTTAGTTATACATAGTAGTTGGGTTCATCCTGACAAACTCATGTGCACATTCTTTATTAAACACATATTAAAGGAGATATATATTAAATCCCTAATACTAAAATTATTGCTTATTTTCATCACTGAAGAATTAAGTCCTTGTCTTTAGAAAATTAGAATTTAGTCTAAGAAAGCTTCATGTAGAAAACCACAATGGAATACATCAAGTAATAGCAAAAGAGAATTAAAAATTACTATGAGGGAACACTGAAGAAATGAGTTTTACTTCTAGAAGTGGGAGAAGGAGAGAAGTTGAGTCTTAAGTAATGAGTACCAAAACATGGAATATTACTGCTATGGTTTAGATATGAGGTGTCCCCCAAAAGCTCATGTGTGGAACAATGCAAGAAGGTTCAGAAGCAAAATGACTACATGATGAGAGTCATAATCCTACGAATGGATTATAGTTAATTCCTATCAATCCCCTGATAGGAATTAACTGGGCAGTAACTCTAGTAGGTAGGGTGTGGCTGGAAGAGGTAGGTCAGTGGAGGTGTGCCTTTATGGTTTATATTTTGTCCCTGGTAAGCTGGGTACTCTCTCACACACGCTTGCACTCTCTCTTTTTCCCTCTCTTCTCCTCTCCCCACCCCCCTCTTTCTTGATTGCCATGTCCTGAGATGAATCCTCCTCCACACATTTCTGCCATGATGTTCTGATTTACCTCTGGCCCAGAGCAATGGAGTTAGCTGTCAATGAAGTGTGACCTCTGAAATCATGAGCCCCAAATAATCTTTTCCTCCTCTAAAATTGTTCTTGTCAGGTCTCTTGGTCACAGCAGTTTGTAAAAGCTGACAAAAACAATTCCAGTTTGAAAACATATGGTATATAGTCAGAGGATTTTTGTAGTTGATAAAGCTCCAGATGAATGGGGAACATGGAACAGACAGGGAGAACCCTGGAATCTAGAAAAGTAGGCCATGCCAGATTATAAAGACTTGATCCTAACACAACGTCAAGTAGGTAAAAGTTTATAGCAAGTCTGGTCCTATATTCATGTTTGACTCTAAGAGCAGAAAGATATTAGTGACAGTGAAGGAAGGATTGACAAGGAAGCCCCAAGAGAAACTTTTATCATGAACTACCTGGGAAATTATTGTCTGATTTAGGGCAAGAGGGAAGAAGAGGCATCTTAGAAGCACCATCATCACTAACTGATGACCAATTAGTTGATGTGATAATTGAAAGGCAGAGCTCTCTGATGATCAAAGACCCTCACAGGAGAGATAATGCAGTTACTGGATAGAGGATAGGACAGTGACTAAAACAAAGAATAAGGAATAAGCACTTTTGGATCAACAGCATAGAGCCTAGGATGCTTAAACAGTGGTCATTGGTTTACTCAATTCACAAAAATTCAACTCATGCATTCAAAAGAACAGCTGATAAATAGCAAGTATACATTAAGCACAAATATACTGAGTATTACATTACATAAACTATAGTTGCCCACAGTGACACTTTCAAATACTAAAGGGCAAGTATTAAAAGTGGGTGGGGGGCATTTTTTTCTATCAGATAAATCATGTGCATAGACATAGGTTCAGCTTTCTTTTGAGAAAAATAAAAACTTTAGGCATACAGTTTTAAAACAGGATAATATTGCCTTCAAACTAAAAATTTCACCTTGGGCAGGACTGTATTTTTTAAAAAATCATTTATGGGAAGGATTAGGGAGGCTAAATGCATTTCAGAATGGTTAAGACTTGGCCCACAGATGATACAGCTCCATGAATTCACAGAACTGATTAAGAAATGTGTGTGGAAATCTGTTATATGATAGGCTCACCAGCAAATTCCACTTTTCAAATGTTTCCATTTCAATGAAACCAAAATGACATTTTTTCCATGCACTTTCTCTTTCAAAACCAGAAAAAAATCCCTCCAAATAGTTGTGACTCAACACATAAGTTCACCAAGATGTAGATTTTAGGACAGCTAGTTCATGATCAAGATGAGTTTTTATAAGTCTTCTTTCTTATAAACAGGATGTTACAGTTTGAAAAGAGTAATTAGCTTAATCACTGAAAGGCCTATATTTGGGTAAAATGTTCAAGCCACAAGTTTTAGTGGATTCTAAGCCTTGGGAAAAAATGTTTTTCTTTTCTTAATTGCCACTCTTAACTGGCAGTCAGATGATCTAGGTAAAAAGGATGTATATATATATATATATATATATATATATATATATATATATATATATATACACATATATATATGTATATATGTTGAATATATATGTATATATTCAATTTATATATATGGAGTATTGTTAACTCACAAATCTTACCTTCTGATATCTAAGACTTATAAATTAATTTCTACATTAGTCAATTCACTTGATTCAGAACTCTTATCTAGACTAGCATTATCTGTAATGTTAGGATAAGTTTCTAAAAAGAGTTATTTTATTTTCAAATTGAGAATTTATAAAAACTAAAATTCTTGACTATCACAAGCATTAATTTCCTAGCTACACACATGTCCCTAGCTTATTAATAATATGGAGTACTTTCTCTGTCCTTTCCCACCACTATCTCCACTACTTCCTTTTTTCTCTCTTCTTTTTTTCGGAGACACAGGCTGCAGGATGCTTTGAT
This sequence comes from Geosciurus inauris, assembly GCA_004024805.1. Taxonomy (NCBI): domain Eukaryota; kingdom Metazoa; phylum Chordata; class Mammalia; order Rodentia; family Sciuridae; genus Geosciurus; species Geosciurus inauris. Next base: position 72,375 of record PVHX01004824.1, on the reverse strand, counting down.
CAGCTCTTGGCTCCTGGGTTCCCAGCCAACCTGATAGCAACAGTTGCATCACTGATTTTTTTTTCCTTTGTTGTCATAGAAAATATGCACACAAGAATTTTTTTTCCATTCAAAGAGTTTTCTAGCTGATCATTATAAGAGAACATACAGATGGTAGTAAAAATAGCAAAGAGGGGTGGAAGTTGAAAGGTTTCAGAAACCTTACAAACTTTTCCAAGTAGTTAAAATAAGTCTAATCTTTCTGAGTCTCTTACTATGATATGTAGTAGTCTCTTTTAGATGGTGTCCTCTTTCTCTGGATCCCTTCTCCCTGATGCTTACAAAAGGAACTCAGCCAGATGATTCAATATAACAGATCAAACTACTAAATATATAGGAAAGGTACATGCTGGCATTATTGCTAGGAATCAATATCTCCACAACGTGGGTTTCTAAACATTTGGTGAGAAAAATCTTTATACTCAGCATTAAGACAGCCCTTTCCTACCTGGTCCCAAAGAGTCATTGACTAAGGGTCAGAATAGCTCAAGAGCCTATGGCAGGTACCTCTTAGGAAAGTTTTTCTCCTCTGGCCATCAAAATCCAGTCAATATGCTCATTTTAGCTGATTTAAAAGATGTTCAAAATCTGATTGGGAGAGAGGAGTAAAAACTAAGACTTAATGATCATCCATACAAATCAAACAATTCCATCCTAAAGCCCTGAGGATAGGTACTAAGGTGAATTGTATTCCCACAACTCACATTTTTACGGACCTAGAGTGGGGCCATTAATAAGCTTTTAATAATAAGCTTTATTTCCAAGGCTTTTTTCAGTACTAAAGCTGATGATTGAATTAACCTCACTCAGTCTGTTCAGCACTCAAGAGTGAAACCCTGGTCTAAACTGATCCCCCCAAATCCTACCTTTAATCCCCACTTTAAAATAGAGACGTCATAGTCTCAATAGGGCAAATAACATGGCAGGTCATACAGGAAAGTGTGCAAAAGAGCAAACCTAGGCCTGCCCAGCTCAAAAACACCACTCTTTTCATTGGACCCATTTGTTTATACCACCCAGAATCTCAGCTGTTATCCTTCTTATCCTTCATTCACTGCTTAGTCCATTTTTGCTGCTATAAAAGTATACTGAAAATTGGTAATTTATCTCTCACAGTTTTGGAAGCTGGAAAGTCCAATATCAAAGCACAGGTATCTAGTGAGAGCTTTTGTCCTTCCTCATATTATGGCAGAAGACATAGTTAAGGGATAGAGTAAGAGGGGCCCATACTCTCCCTTTTATGACAGTGTCTATACAACCAATAAGAGTGAAGATCTCATGGCCCAATAACCTCTCAAACGTTCCACCTCTTAAAATAATTACAATGGCAATTAAATTTCAATCTGAATTTTAGAGGAGACTAATATTCAAACTATACTATCCACCAAACTATTTTACTCATATTGCATGGCAGATACTTAGCTAAGGCTAGAAACACCATTCCAACCTCTTCTCCTCAGGCTTAACCTTAACACCATGTGAATCTGAGGATAAGCACTATTTTACCAGGAGTTTCCTCACCTTTTCCTGTCCTTACTCCAACAATTTCTGGTCTGTAAAGAACTTGAATATACAATGCCCTTTCCCTCATATTTAATTGTCTTTATCTGTGATTTTTTTCTGAATCACAAAATATTTATTTAAAAAAGATATATCATGGTTTTAGAGAATAATCTAGTCATTCTGGACTATTCTAAGCCCCTCCTCTGGTTTTCTAAAATTGCAAATGTATTATAGAATGTAGACATGAACATATAACTTCATTCTAAAGAAAATGAGTATGTTAGCTTCATGCTACAAAAGCAAAATACCTGAGGGAATTAACTTATGAAGAGAAAAGGTATATTTAGTTCAAGGGTTCTGGAGGTTCCAGACCAAGATCAGATGGCCTCATTGTTTTGGATCTCTGTTGAAGGTGCCAGATGGCAATGTCAGGGAGAATGTGTTAGAGCAAACTCTCACATCATGAGCCAGGAAGCAAGACAGATGAGACTGGGTCCCACTGACACTTTTGAGGGCATACCCCCAATGCCCTTGAAACCTCCCACAAAGCCTCATCTCCCCAGTACCTGGGGACCAAGCTTTTACATATGGACCTTTAGGGGACACTCATTCAACCCATAGTAATGATGGTCATCACTTTGCCTTTGTCTATAAGTATTTTAGTTTAGATACCGAATATTGATTTCAAATTTTGGTTTGATTTTATTTTTGTTAATTTAATCTATCTGGCTTTAATATGGTGAGGGACATTATTTCTCTTTTAGTGTATTTTATTATAATAAAGTAATTGAATAAGGTGATTCTCATTGCTCCAAGAACTGAGAGTGTCTTTCAATGATATTGTAAATCCTATGTATTTTTCTGCAAATGGACATATGGCTTCAGTACTAAACAACAGCTCAGTTAATGAAACCAGACTTTTCATACGCCATTGAGTCAGAAAAAAAAAACAAAACATAAGGTGAAATGGTGATGAAACTCCTCTACCATTTGAGCCTGTATGTTAGAATTTTAAATTTCAGCATTTAACCAGTTGTATATTTTCTTCTAGGTACTTGATCTAAAATTAGGAAAACTTCTATTAGAAAAACAGCAGTCTCCTGATCACACAAAGAGGTCAGCACATTTTCTTATTCATCCTTTGCAAAGATGAAAATCTATAGGAAAGTAGATTAACACAATGGTTAATCCTTAGAAATTACCTTTAGGGTTGGGGTCGTGGCTCAGTGGTAGAGCGCTTGCCTAGCATGTGTGAGGCTCTGGGTTCGATTCTCAGCACCACATATAAATAAATAAGTAAAATAAAGATCTATCAACAACTAATAAAAATAAAAATAAAAATAAAAGAAATTACCTTTAAATCTCAATATAGAGTAATTTGGGGTCTTTTTGCTAAATTTTGTATAATTTACTTCCTGCTTCAAAAAGCCATAACTATCAATCACTATTTTCTTCCTCATACTTTTTTTTCCTTGTTTCTACAATGCTTCTATATCTCAATCCTGAATTCTAGAAATTACTAGCTCAGTGGTTTGTCCACAGTCACAAGGCTTTCTCCACTATTTGGACCCAATTCCATGAATTAATCATGCAGATGGATATCAATTCTCGTTACTGGCTGAACAAAGAACGACCAGACCCTCACAGAATTCTCCTGTATTATAAGGCAGAAAGGATCCCCCATTTAATTGTTACTCCTGGATTTCATATATCTATCCCATAGGATCAGGAACCAAGCAATCATTGGATAGTGCTGAGAACTGTATTTGACATACAGTGTATGTTCCTATATGAATGAATGAATGAATGAATGAATGAATGCGGAATATAACACATCTCCCTGACAGTCACACAAACCCTCTTTCTGATCAAAGTGATTCTTCTGAGCCCTCCTGTGGTAATGGTGATGGTGGTGGTGACTATTCTTCAAAACACCTCACTCCTTATCAGGTACTTTACTTGCTTTTTGATGAATTCCTGGCAAAGTTTTACTCAGTGATCTGCATAATCATAGCAATGTTAATAACTGGCCTCTAACATAGTTGCGAAACTTGTCGGCAACATCAGGTACTGTTTTCTAGTGGATCTCTGCTAAGAACAACTGTTCTTGGAAAAATAAAAGTAAAAACTTGCCATTCTTTTTAAACAGAGATTTATGTTTTCATGATAAAATTCCCTTAAATTAAGTAAGCTCTCATTGAGTGAGTCACGTTTTTATATATGCCATTTGGTTAGTAAAAACTGCATTTCTAATAATGATTTTTAAAATATAATCCTAAGAGGGCTGGGATTGTAGCTCAGTGGTAGAGTGCTTGACTCGCATGCATGAGGCACCGGGTTCGATCCTCAGCACCACATACAAATAAATAAAGATATTGTGTCCAACTACAACTAAAAAAATATTTTAAAAAAAATTATATAATCCTAAGAAACTTAGTTCTTAATATGAGACATACAAATATGTTTTTGCCACGTTAAAAAAAAGTGATGGCAAATTATCATAGAACTGAAAAAATTATAAAAATGTAGTAAAAGTAAGTGTGCCAGGGAAGAAGAGTTTTAACTGGGGATGTCCCAAATTGTGTTTTCTATAAAGAGAGCACAAAGCACTAAGCATAAAGTCTGATTAACCCAGTAAACACTCAATAACTACATGTGTGATGAAGAAAATTTCATCATTTAACCAAATATGTTAAATTTTACTCATCTGAATTACAAGAAGGTGTATTTGGATGGCTGAATAAAATTTTGTTCAGATGGAAAATGTGTTTTCACAGTATCAGCAATGAAGATTTCTTAGAATACCCACATTTCTTTTGACTAAAATTTTTGAGTTTTATTAGAAAACTAGGTAATGCAAGAACATTCCTTGATGGCACTGTAAATTTGTTTGTGGCTTTTCCTCATGCATATTATTGCTGCGAACTAACTTGGTTTGAGCAGGGGTGGGCTGTTAAGGACTTCCCTGAATAACTTCTAAACAAAGCTGTGGAAATGTGTCTTCGCTTGCATGACCCCCTTTAATCCTGCCTGCTGTTACATTAAAGGAACCACCAAATTCAAGGGAATTGTAAATTGTGCTGAACTAGGTCATTATTTGACTTTCCTTCAATTTTTAAGTATTGTCAACTAGTTGTTATTATGTTTTTTACAGTCATGTATGGAACAAGAGAGGAAGTTATGAAAGCAAGCTTGAATAAACAAAAGAAAATTTTTTACACATTTCCTATATGGTTAATATTACTTCTTAGATCTTAAAGGAGAAAAGCTGATTCAGGTCTATTTATAAGGCAAGCGTAAGACAAACATGGGTTAACAATGCATCATCCCAGATTTCTGGTCAAATGAAAAATAAAACAACAGAAATTTAGAAACAGAACACAGAAACCAACATTAGTTCTCAAATATAATTAACTCACTTCTAGAAATTTGGCTGTAAATCACAGGTACTCTTAAAATCAATTAAGGGACATTTTGCTAAATCATTTTTTCCACATTTTAGGGAATCACTGGATATTCACTCCTCTTAGCAGTGAGGGTGTGTTTATTCATATATTTAAAACCCTGTGACCTCCCAAGTCCTTTTTAGCCCCAGAACACTGGTGAGAGGATAAAAAAACCATCAAGAAGAATTAGATACCACTCACTAAGGCCATCAACCAGTCACTACAACATGTCCCCTGAAGAAATAGGAACAGAAATATAAAACTGAAAATCTGCTAGGAGATCTCTTTCTGCAGAAAATGTACTCCCAGCTGGGTTCCTATATTCAGTCAGATACACAGAGATCCCTGAACACAGCCTTTTCATCTGCACTGGTGGTTTCTAAATGCTTTTGATTGAACATCACCAGGAGTGGAAAAGGATTACACATGCAAATCTAAATATATATGTAATTAAGAATTAGAAATGTGTTCCACTTTAATATAGTCTGTTGTGGACGTGATGGCACATAAAAAATTAAAAATTACAACATAAGGAATGAGATTTAAAAATACATAGAAAAGAACTGTCCTATTTTCTCCCCATGGCAAAAAGTCTACCTGAAAGAACTTTTCTTTCTCGTTCCCTGAAGAGGAACATTAGTTCAGAGCCCTGATCGCCACCTCTTCATCACGTGCCATTCTTGAGACCCTCCTAATGATTACTGCCCTATTCAGAAATATGGATACATGGCAACCTGTCTCCTAAACATTTATACATCACTTTCCAAAATTTAATTCTTTCCCTTTAGTAACACCTTAGTTTGAAAAATATATTCTTTAAGATGTGTGCAGAGAACACATGTGTTCAGAGAAACTGAATATAGCAATGTAATTGAACCCTAATCCTATTTGGAGCAGGTTTTGCAAGCTTTGAGGGTAGCAGGTGGTGAGTACACAAAATGGGAGACAGCACTTTGTGGGATTTTTTTTATTTTTCGAGATTTACAACACAATAGAAAGATGAAAAGGTTCAGGTGAGAGTAATGCTTCTTGCTATTCCTAGGGGAAAATATCTCAAAATTAAGCAAGAATAATGTCTATGTGACCCCTAAATAGCAAGAGGGAAGGTTCTCAAAGGTAAATAACCTGATGTTTCCCAGATGGAGAACTTGCTTCAGTTCAACAGATAATTTCTTTATCTATTTTAAGGTCCCCAGAAGCAAAGGCTAATTTTATATCCTCTATTGAACTATATGAGGCAATTCTTTTTCAAGATCCCTTTCAAAAACCTTACAATTTCTAGAGTTTGGTTTTTGTTTTTGTTTTTGCTTGTACTGGGAATTGAACTCAGAGGTATTTAACCACTAAGCCACATCACCAGTCTTTTTTGTTTTTCAGTTTGTTTGTTTGTTTGTTTTTAATTTTTAGAGACATAAGTAGCTGAGTTGCTTAGAGCCTTGCTAAGATGCTGAGACTGGCTTTGAACTCACGATCCTCCTGCCTCAGCCTCCCAAGTCACTGGGATTTGCAGGCATGTGCCACCACGCCCAATTTTTGTTTTTCCAAAGATTCTTATACAAGGCACACATGTTTACCAAGCCTTTGCCATATGAGCCCCTTTGTCCACATTCTCTTTCCAAAAATGCTCCCTGGGCACATGAATCTGGCTCATGATTTCTGTAGTACCTGGAAATGGGTTCTACAGTTTCACAAAGAGCAAAATAGCCACACAATAGAAAAATTAAAGAGATGAGTTAACAAAACCAGTGTTCATCAGCCTCCTCTCTAATTTATCTTATCCAGGATTTGTCATTTTAATCATCAATTCCTATGCAATAATTAGCAAAATATATTTCTACCATATTTCAATTATTTCCTCTGCTATAAAATAAAAATGAAATGAAAGTAATACATTTAATGAGGGTTACAGTATCATAAAATCCTGATAACAATAACGTTTTTTCTAGATCATACTTAACTGCAAGAAACTATCATAGATCATACTTAACTGCAAGAAACTATCATTTTGCCACCCTGTTCTATGACACTGTGCTGTGACTCTGAATTCAGGGTCCCACTGAAACACTCAAGATTATTTTCACTGAACTCCTCTCCTTGAGCAGTTCAGAGTAGACACTAGACACATGATCCAGCCAATTCCAGAATGTTGATCTCTTAAGGTGAGCTAAAAACAATTTTCTTCATCTTCCACAAAACCATAAAGTAAAAATATTCAGTTTCTCCCTCCAAATCAGTTTACATAGTGGTCGCAAATACAATATTATTTTAGGACTCCACCCACATTTTTTTATTTATAATTTTCAGGATTTTTTTTTTAGAGAGTCTCAGACCAAACATACTGGATTGACACAGTCTGTCAGTTGTTTAAAATAACACACACCATATGAAGCTGTTAGCCTAAAAATATGAAACCTACCACATAATACCTATATATTCCACAATTGCTATAAGACTTTGTAAATTATACTTATAAAATCACAGGACAGCCAGAGATTAATGAACCTCAAGTATACTTTGTTTTATCATCACTGTGTCTCACTTTCTCCTACATTAACATTACTATTTACTTCTTGGGCCAGTGACACATCTTCGAGGAGAGAAGGGAAAAATGTACATAAGCTTGTCTTCTTATAAGGAGTTTAAAATGTCTGAAATTCTTCTGTCTGTTTTGTTAACTATGAAACTAAAAGTGCGGAATGCTGCACTCTCCTTTCCCAACCTCTCCATCTTGTACAGAGACGTACACACAGTATTTCTGACCAAAGGCAAAGCTTTGCTCATGAAAGCATCCCCAGTCTTCAAAGACATTACACATTCTCCACAAAGGAGGGGTCTGCCAGATTAAATAACAGTTAAAAAATCAACAGAAGCAGAACTATCAGCCCTCTCTGAGATTTTATAGAATTGAAGAACATATTTTCTTTCTGAAAATATTTAGGTAAGATATTTAGGTCAAGGAAAAAGAGTAAATAGCCAGAAAGTAAAACCTTTCCTAAAATTTAAATTATGCTGATGAGTTGACTCTGGGATATTTAATAACATAGTCCTACTATGTTTTTCTAATACTTCAAACAGGTTTTATTTTTAAGAATGGTTTAGATTTGGGGGGAGCTGGTCAAAATGATCCATGGTGAACCATTATCACAATTATTTTCAGTCAATATTATGATTTACTTAAAATTGAAGTCGCAACAATACTATTGGGTAATGTAACTAGGAAATTGAGAGTTGAACAGATAAGGAAGTAAGATCTAAGAGATACCATGACAAAGCAAGTAACAGCTCAAATACATATCAAAGGACAAATCAAAGATTGTAAATAGAAAAATATAGACACTACATGAGCTGCTTTAGGTAAGGTCAAAAATACTGTCCTAAGAATTGAAAATTAAATGAATAAATACTATACAGAAAAGGAGATTTTAAGTAGCCAAAAATGTCATCTAAAGCTTGCATCTGTTTTTAAAACTAAGGCAAGAGAGGGTCTAAGTAGAAAGGGCAAAAGATTAGCTGAGCTTGAATTCCTGTACTGCTATAAAAAAAAAAAATGTTAAGAGGCAGACGTGTGGTTTCTGGAATTAAGGTAGAAATGTAAAATTCTGTACAACCAGCAATTTACATTTCTCCCACAGAATAAAAAATATGTTCAACCACATCCTGCTGTTTACCTCCAGTGTAACAGAGTCATCTTTCATCTTTGCCATTATTATAAATTGAATTGTGTCCTCAAAAAGATGTGTTGAAGTCCCAATTCCCAGGACCTCAGAAGGTATTCTTATGTGGAAATAATGTCCTTATAGATGTCATTAGTTAAGGTGATATAGTGGAGTAGAGTGTGCCCTTAACCTAATTTGATGGATGTCCTTGTAAGAAGAGGGGAGTTTGGACACAGAGGCAGAGACAAAGGAAAAGGCCATGTGACATCAGAGGCAGAGATAGCAGGAATATAGCTCTAAGACAAGGACTGCCCAGGACTGACAGCTTTCACCAGACACTAGGAGAGGCAAAGATGAATTCTATCTAGTGCCTCAGGGACCATAGCCCTCCTGCCACCTCCATTTCCAGTTTTTATGAGAAGGAAATTCTTTTATTGAGAGACACCTTGCTTGTGCTACTTTGGTATGGCAGCCCCATGGAACTCATGAGTCATTGTGTTTCATTAAAAACCCAGGCGAAAAATCTAACTAGAGGACATGGGTTAGGAGAGCAATGGTAGTGCCATGATAACCTACCTGCCACATAGTCGCCAAATCCAATGGTTGTTAGGGTGATAACCACAAAATAAATTGCATCCAGGGCACTCCAGCCTTCTATGTGCTTGAATATGATTGCGGGCAGAGCCACAAAGAGGACACAGCCGAACAGTATAAATATGATGGTGGAGATAATGCGAATCTTGGTCTGACTAACATTCCACTTCTAGAGAGAAAGAGAGAGATTAATGGATTGATTATTGGCATGCCTAAAAGCTAACCTATGCAGAGTTAACCAGCAATTGAGCATGTTATTTTGTTCCTTACTATTCTTAGTTTCCAATTGTCTGTTCTTATGAAAATTGGGTAAAACATAACCAACTCAAAACAAACGATACTAATAATTATGCTACTTCACTCTTACATAGTTTTGCAACAGGTTAAATACTTTCAAAAGTATATTACATTAGCTCTGAGAATATTATTTCAGAATTACATCATTTTTTAATCTGGACTACTTTTGAAATATTTCTACTCCATAGGCATACAATTGATTATGGACCAAACACAATCTAGAAATATACAGTAGAGGAAATTGAAACAAGAATTGCATACTTATACTGGTGTATTGGTAAACAACTGACTAGAATATAATTACAAAGTTTGCAGTTTGATTTTCATGTGAGACAGGTGAACCATCCTCAGTTCTATGGTCTTAATCTGTGCAACAAAGCTATGGGATCTGTAGGCAAGTATACATCTTCAACAACCCTGAGATACAGTTGTCCCCAGAGCACCCATATTTTTCTGCCTCCTTCTCCAATAAGAAAGTGTAATGCACAGTTCCGTGTATTAAATGAAGGTTGTGCATATATTTAGGTATATGTCTTATGTATAGTAAAAATGAGAGGTTATATCCTGTACCATATGAAAATCACTGAATATTAGAGTGTGAGAATGTTTTAGAGATAAAGATCTATGAGATCAGAGAATGGAAAGAGATCACAAGAGTCTCTCTAGTCCACCATCTTCATCTCATACATGAGAGTTAAATGAGTTCAGGTTTAAAAAGTTTCTCAAATAGTGGTTGATACCAAATGTTTAATCATAATAGCTGGAATGTCATCATCATTAAGGCATAGATTATTTCTTTAATTCACTGATGTAGATGTTATATGGAAAATATTACTCAGCCTGTGACAGGCAGTCAAAAGCTTATTGGATGAATGAATAATTCAGCATTACTAAGTTCATGCCACTTGATTAATATAAATACAGGATATTTTTAATATCTATATAAGAAAAGTATAATACCAAAAAAAAGAATAAAACTCCCATTTGGAATTCCTGTATTATTCTACTGTAATAGTAAGAATGTTTGAACTAAATTTGATCTTAATTCTGAAACACAACTAAAGCTAAATTTGGATCAGTACTTTAAAGTGAAGACTAACACTTAACAGTTGTATTTCACCAATAGAGTTACATGTAATCATTTTGTTGAACTTTTGTGGAAAGGCAAAATATTGTTGAATAATAATTCAAATGTATTTGCAATAGTGGTACTGATAGTAACAAATAATTTTCAATCCCATGCTCTATCATGATCCTCTATAATTTGCTTTAAGAACACAAGCTTATAGGCTGGGGGTATGGCTCAGTGATAGAGTGCTTGCCTAGCATGTTCAAGAAAAAAAAAAAAACACCTTATAATCATTATTTGTTATTATTTTTTGCTTAAAACATTGATAAAAGCATTTAATCCTAAGAATATTTTCTATAGAATGTAATACAACCATGAGCATTTTCATGTATACCACCTTTGTTTCTATGGAATTCCTTAGATAAATTTTCATTAATGGAATTACTGTGTTAAGTGACATGATCACTTTTTTGTGTTTCTACTGATTATTATATCCTTCTCAAAGGGGCTATATAAGTTTAGAATGCAACCAGGAGTACACAAAGATACTAAGGCAAATTATTATCGGTCATTTGCTACCAATGTTAAGATTTAATTTATCCTGCTGCCAACCCTGAGAGTAATGTCTTATAGTACTTTTACTCACATTATTAAAGTAAAAAGAAAATGGAAATGTGAGGGGAAAATACGTCATTTAAAATATAGGTAGGAGACAGTACATTGAGAATTTGAACCTAATATTGTTGGATTCCTACTTTTTATGTCCCTCTACATATTTTTGTGTTTTCTCATAATAATTTACTCATTCAGATAAGTGTTAATATGAGTAAAATACAGTGAGTTACATGCTTACAGAGATGCACATAATCTATTATGGAAACCTTAATAATCAAATTTCTCTCTCTACCTGACGTGGCAGAAAAGGTATAATATCAAAACATATTAAACAATAAATGTATGTAGCTCGAAGTCAATGGTACTCACAATAAATGTATCTTCCACTTTGGCAATTCCTTTTCCAAATATGGTCCCTAGCTGATCTCCAACTCCAGCCAACAGAAAACCAAAGAGGGGAATTCCCAATAAGGCATAGATGATACAGAATATTTTTCCGCCTTCTGTGCGTGGTGAGATGTTTCCAAACCCTTAAAAGAGAAAAAAATTCAGTTGTTTATAAATAAGTAATTTAAAACATATGACCTCAAGACCAACAATACAGAAATTCCCAAATCGTGTAACATATCAATTACTAATTTCAAAAAGTTAAGAATCTTTTTGCATTATGTAAATGTTAACATAATTAATATGCAATACTCTATTATAAACAAATAGTTCAATAATATCCAAAGTAGAGTTAATGCTGCAATTGAACTTCGATAAGATGATGAAAACTGAGGTGCTAACACATGCAATGAAGTCCTCATTGTCACCCAGTTTGCCTCCCTCTCACAGGCACTGACAGTCCTGCTGACTGTAAGGCTTTCGTTGTCATTGAGAACACACTGAGAAAACCACATTGCCCTCATTCAAAAGCATTCAAATTTGCTTAAATTATTTAGATTAAAGCTGAGTAGCACTTTTTAAATCTTTTATTCAAGTATGCTTCACAAAGCCATAACTAAAAACTTTCTAAACATTTTTGAAGTTCTTAAGATTTTCAAGGCTTTCCAGTTTTGCGTGGGTTTATCAGTTTGTTGTGATTCAAGTGATTCAACTTCACTTATAATCACAAAAACACTGTCCACACACATACCTGGGGCAATAAACATCCACTTTCAGTGCTTAGCATGCTTCTCTTGATAGATAATCCTCTTACTGACCTTCCTATTAAATTAATCAGGAAATTTAATTTTAGTTTTCTACTACTCAAAAATGTGGGTAGAAATTTTGAGATTGGCTTTTTTGTTACTTTCTAGTGTTTTGAATATTATGGTCAAAGATTATGGAATGTATAATTTTTACTTTTTGGAATCTAATGAGATTTATCTTTGTGGTTTTATTATGGTAAATGTTCATATTTGTTTCATTGTTATTTGAAAAGAGAATGGATTTTTATTTGTCGGATACAAAAAGAACAAATATATGTGGGGCTAGGGTGGGCTAATATTTGGTCATTTTAACCCACACATTTTTCTCCCCATATCATTTCCATCTTTCCCTTCTTCTTCTTCAGTTTGGTGTTCCTTGCTAATGAATTCATCTGTGAAGAGATTTTTAAAATTATCCCTATTTATCAAGAAATTTGACTTATTTCCATGAGCCTGATTTTAGGTCATGAAAATACTAATTATGTTCATATCTTTGTTTTACAGCTTTTTGTGCTATATTAACTCAATTCTTTGAGTGAAGTCCTATATGTCTTTTATGTAGATGACTTTGTTAAGTGGTTGAGAACTCCTAGCCATATTTTTTATACTTGTAGCAAAACACAATGTTAAATTGGTTTATATTTGTAGCTGAAATTTATTTTCCAGCCCCAGTGAGAACTGTGGTTCATCTGGTGGCATATGGTAGATTCTGGTTCAAGCATGGTTGTGTTGGTTGGGAAGAAGAGACTAATATCTCTCCAGTTCAGTGCGTACTTCCTGACTTCCCAAAGCAGCATCTCCCAACTCTTCAAGGCAGCTGCTAGTTCACAGCTGCCCTACTGTGTCTCGGGACCAATGCTCACTCTGAGAATATCTCTGTACATAACTGTCATTGAAAAACTTGTATTCACAGCTTTATCCTGGAGGTGGACAGGAAACAGTTTCTCCAACAGTTAAGATTAGTGGTTCCACAGAATGTTAACTACAGGCTGACTGCCCACAAACCCACTTCCATTTCTTCTGTTTTTTTTTTTTTTTCCTGAGAGTAGATACTGGAGATTGAACTCAGGGGCACTCAACCACTGAGCCACATCCCCAGCCCTATTTTGTATTTTATTTAGAGAGAGAGTCTTACTGAGTTGCTTAGCACTTCACTTTTGCTGAGGTTGGCTTTGAACTTGCAATCCTCCTGCTTCAGCCTCCCAAACTGCTGAGATTACAGATGTGTCCCACATCACCCAGCTACCCAATTCCATTTCTAATATTGGTAACTTTAGAAAAATTTTATTTTTGGAATCCTCTGTTTTGCTTCTATGGGGAATGTAGCTTCCTTAATTTGAAAAGATATCACTGTCATTTTGAATTTATGAGCTTCATATCTCCTCCAGACCCATTCCTATTTTATCTCAAAACACCTTCCCTGCCTTCAAGCAATTTATGGATTTTTTACATGTTTTCTGTCATCTCAATGCAATTTTTGATGATGTAAGATAAATGCATGTTTACATCACATAGGGAATTAAATCTCTGAGTTTACCAATGCCTTTTAAGATATTAGACAGTGATTATCTCATAAAAATTCCATAGATTTATAATATGATAGGCACATCATGATTCTTAAAAGCATTTTACTTCAAAGTCTAAAATTAACTGATTGAAAGCTGTATCAGTCAGGGTAGAAAGTTTTGTAAGAGTTTAGTAGTTGTTCCTGGTTCCATCGCTCATTAGTTATGTGGCCTTGAGCAAATTATTTCCTCATCTTTTTAAAGAATACACTGTTATTAAGTACTCACTTGAGTTGTAAGAACTAAGTAAGGCTGAAGTTACTGAATGTGAATTCACTTTATGTAGCTTCTGCACATTACTTCTGTTCTTTGACTTGAAGCATCTGGAAATGATACTTAGGAAAGTCTATCAGACTATGTGTGCTCAATATAAGTCAGGTACCATAAGAATTAAGAAAATTATTACTAGTGATAAGGTTGGTAGAAACAAAGATTAGAGGATAAAAGTATTTGGCCCTAACAATATGCAAACTAAAAGCCATGAAAGTGGGGTCTTGATCACACATTGCCCTCCATTAAATTACAAAATATATTCTATTCACTTGTGGGAGCCACTATTTATAGAAGACATTGGTGAAATCATATGCATAATCTAAGGCAATTTTTCACAAATAACAGTTGAATGGATTGAGAGTGTTTTGCTGAAGATAAGAAGACTTAGAGTAGGAGGAAGCAAACTAACTGATTTCAACTATTTGAATGATAAAAACATGGAAAAGGAATCAGAACTACTCAGATGCTTTAAAGCAAAGAACAGAAGTAATGTGTGGAAGCTACACAAAGTGAATTCATATTAAGTAGCTACAGCCAAAATATAGTAAATGTCTGTAAGAGATAGGCAGAAGCCAGATAAGCACTTCCTGTGCCTAAAATTTTGGATTGATGTTTTCTGGGTTTCCTTAAAATTCAATAGGCAAATGTACATATAATAAGTAGGGGGTTCTCTAATATTGGCTTTTGCCAAGCATACTTATCCATGCATTCATACATTAGCAGAGCATGTATGCTCTTCTAGGCAGTATGCTAAACCTTAGTGATGAAACCAGAAAGCAGGCAGATCTAATCTCTTAGAGTTTGTAATCCAGTGAGGAACAAAGGCAAGGGCCCAATGCATGTATGGGTGGTAAGTACATGTTACAGAAATTACAGGATGCTCATGGTGTGCATGGATTGAGGGGACTAAGAAGCTACACACAGGAATGAACCAGGGCAACCATCAGAAAATTGAGTAGAAGGCAGAAAGAAGTTGGGTTTACGACAAGGCTGAAAAACCACAGACGTAAAATCTTAAGAGGAAAAGAAAAAGTATCTAGCATCTTTGAGAAACTAAAAGCATTTCAGTTACACAGAGAGTGGCAACAGACAAAGAAAGGCAACCTGAGGCTACATGATGAAGAGTGACATCTGTGCCCAAAAGACTGGGCTCTCAGGAACACTGAAAAATAACCAGATTCTGGCAGGCCAAAGGTAACATCAAAGAAGGTTAAGTGCTGTGGTTAGGATAAATATCCCCCAAAGATCTGTGTGTTAAAGACTCGGTACCTAGGATGTTTACTGCTAGAAGGTGATGGAACCTCTCAGATGTGGAGCCTAGGGTGAGATATTGAGGTCATTTGGAGTGCTTCCTTGAAGAAAATTCGGGGACTGTGCCCCTTCCAGTCTCTCTTTGACTCCCTGACGCATGACGTAAGCAGTTTTGCTCGACCACACACTCCTCACCATGACCATGTGGCTTCCCACTCTCAAAGCAATGGTTCCACCCGGTCTTGAACCAGAATTTCTAAAACTGTGAGCCAAAATAAAATTTTTCTCATTACTAGTTAATTATATCAGGTATTTCATTATAGTAACATTATACACTGACTAACACAGCAAGGAACATAAACAATTGGAATAGGTTGATTTGATTTGCCAAGTGGAATAACCAAAGAAATCCAATGCATACTGTACATATAAGTCTGAAACCCAACAGAGACCTGAATCGGAGACATAGATTATGGGGTAGGTGAGACACACACACAAAAAAATGTATAGATTCAGGACAGAACCTAGAGTAGAACCCGAAGGAAACCACCAACATTTAAAATGCGAGACTGGTTAGAAAACAAAGTATGTTTTCAGAAAAGTTACAGGAAGAACCAATTTGGAAAGAAGGAATGGTAAATGTTTTCAAAAATTTCTTAAATATCAAATAGATTACTACTGGAGAACATCCAAGCATCAGCAACAAATTGGTTACCATTTCAATGGAGCAGTGGGAGGAGCAACATACAATAAATCTCTTTCTTGGAGCCTTTTTTTTCCTTTTCTTCCTCTTCTCCTATTTCTCTTTCTCTTTCTCTCCCTCTCTTTTTCTCCTCCTCTGTCTCTTTCTTTTCTCTGTCTTCTTCCCCTTCCCTCCCTTTCTTTCCTTTTTTCTTTCAATTTTGAAATTATTAAACTCACAAAAAAGTTGCAAGGATTGTCCACAGAACTCCTGTATGTGTTAACATTCCCCGTACTTTGCCTTGTTCTTCTCTCTGCATAAGTACATTCTTTTTTTCTGAACCATTTCATAGTAAATTGTAGATATCAAGCCCTTTCATTCCAACATTTTTTCCTGTGTATTTCCTTATTCTTAAACCATTCTCTTAAATATCTACAGTACAATTAGCAAACACAGGAGAGTTAACATGGATTCAGGATGATCATCTAATTTACAATTCACATTCAAGTCCTATGAAGTCCTATGAATGTCTTTTGTAACACATTTTCCCTCTTCTAGGATCCAATTCAAGATCTTACACTGCATTGACTGGTGTATCTCCTTACTCTCCTTTAATCTCCTGGAATAGTTCCTAAATCTTTCATTTTTTAAAGACTTTCATGTTTTCCAAAGAATAGAGGCTATTATTTTACAAAATGTTCCTCAGTTTGAATCCACCTATTCTTTCTCACAAGTAGATTCAAGTTATGCATTTTGGGCAGGAATACCTCTTTCTCAGTACATTGCATCTGGTGGCACATGACAATGGTTTGTCCTATTAATGATGACATTAACTTTGAGTACTTGGCTAAAGTACATCCACTAGGTTTCTCCATTGAGAAATTACTATGTGTGCCCTTTGCAACTAATAAGTCAGTTACAGGGAGATTCTTGGAGAAAATGCAAATATTCTGTTCCTTAAACTTTTTCTCACTGGTTATAGTACGAAGAATAAACAAAATGCAAATAGTGAAAGGGGAAAAAAATACTGCAAAGGGAGATAAGTAGCATAGTAAATGAGATTATAATAATTATTTAAAACATCTCCAAGTATATTAAGTATAGAACAGGTTTTTATATATGGATGTATATATATATACACACACATATAAATGTAATTCTCTACTTTATGTACAACTACAAAGCTCAGAAGTACCCCCTACCTATTTGAGGAAATCCTAGTGAGAAAGGAGATCAGAGAAGGAACAAGTAAAGTTCTTGTCTACCCAGTAACAACTCAGTGGGATGCAGATAACCTGAACATTCTTGTTTATCTACTTTGTTCTGAAGATGAGGGAGATGAGATGCCTGGAATGCAGGAGGAAGCCTGGAGTCAAGATAACGAGCCTGCCATATTTGGCATCCCAGCACTAGGAAAATTTGGCAGGACCATGGGCTCTGATATAACAGATCTATGTGTTTCATTTGTCTGTCTCCTGTCTGCTCTTGCTTACTAATGCTGTGGAATACTCTACGATAGAGGAATACGAGCGAAGAATCCATCCAGGGCAAGTGTGATGAAGACCCAGAAAGCATGTATCAAGGTAATTTGAAGAAGAATAAGGTCATTTTGATGACAAAATGTCAAGGAATGTTTGCATTTACTTATTTGGGTCAGTGTTCTATTTCTGTACACTAGGCCCCAATGGAACTCCACAACTTCATATCCATCCCTTGTTCTAACAGTAAGCAGAGTACCAAGAAGATAAAGGCCTTGCCAAGTCAGCAATGTGTACTGTTTTAACATGGGTCCTCTGAGAGTCCCAGAGAGTCCTGAAAAGGTCCAACACTCTCCTTCATTGCCTTCTCCAGATGAACAGCCCAGGGAGTGGGGCAGAGCAAACATTTGGGAATCTTATTCCATCCCATTCTCTGATTTTGAATAAGACAACAAATGTCTTCAGAGTCATAATCATAAGAACTAACCAATCTTCAGGAAGTATCAGGGAAGAAAAATAAAAGATATGGCTTTTACTTTTTTTTTATCCTAACTGGTGCATCACTATAAAAAGGCTTTACTTTTCAATAATAAATGCCAAGCTGTCGAAGGAACTCAATTTGATTTACTGCCATGAAAGTTAAAAGGGCCCAAGAAATGATAGCTCCAGGTTATCATTAACCAGAGATTCAGATTTAGCCTAGAGGCTACCAGGGAACATCTTCAGAAAAGCTGACAAGACAATTTCCTCAGGAAGCCTGTTTACATCACCGAGGAAATGGCCCCTTATCCAAAGAGAATTCTAGGTGTAAGAAAAGCCAGTTTACCCTTGTCTGATCACTAAATGGAGACAAGTCTCTTGTGGCATACCTGCACTTCATTTTCATTGTGTTCATGATCAAGTTAACAGAATAAACACCTCAGGGAATAAGAATGAGGAATCCTGTTCTCTCAATGTTTCCTGTTTCACTTCCAAATATTTCTCAACCTGCCATTATGCTGAGCTCCAAGGCTAAATCTGTACCTCAACAGAGGCATTCCTGACAGAGTTCATACAATTCCTCAGTGAACAAAAAAGCAAACAAAAATTCTGAGGCTAATATCACCCTGATACCAAAACCAGACAGAGACATATCAAAGAAAGAAAATTTCAGACCAATATCCCTGATGACCATAGATACGAAAATTCTCAATAAAATTTTGGCAAATCACATACAAAAACATATTTAAAAAATAGTGCACCATGATTAAGTGGTGCATAAGATAAGAATCATATGATTATATAAATAAGAATTAATTAATTAATAATTAATTAATTAATCATAAGATTCTTATTAAATATAAGAATCATATGATTATATAAATTGATGCAGAAAAAGCATTTGACAAAATACAGCACCCTTTCATGTTCAAAACACTAGAAAAACTAAGAATAATAGAAACATACTTCAACACTGTAAAAGCTATCTATGCTAAACCAAAGGCCAACTTCATCCTAAGTGAAGAAAAATTGGAAGCCTTCTCTTTAAAAACAGGAACAAGACAGGGATGCCTTCTTTCACCACTGCTATTCAACATAGTCCTTGAAACGCTAGCCAGAGCAATTAGACAAAAGAAAGAAATTAAAGGGATACAAATAGGAAAAGAAGAACTCAAACTTTCATTTACTGACATGATTCTATACTTAGAGGATCCAAAAAATTCCACCAGAAAATTTCTAGAATTAATAAATGAATTCAGCAAAGTAGCAGGATATAAAATCAACACCCATAAATTAAATGCATTTCTATACATCCATGATGAATCCTCTGAAAGACAAATTAGGAAAAATATCCCATTCACAATAGCCTCAAAAAAAAAAAAATACTTGGGAATCAATTTAACAAAAGAGGTGAAAGACCTCTACAATGAAAACTACAGGACACTAAAGAAAGAAATTGAAGAAGCTCTTAAAAGATGGAAAGATCTCCCATGCTCTTGGATAGACAGAATCATTATTGTCAAAATGGCCATACTACCCAAAGCACTATACAGATTCAATACCATTCCAATTAAAATCCCAACACCATACTGTATAGAAAGAGAAAAAAATCATGAAATTCATTTGGAAAAATAAAAGACCCAGAATAGCCAAAGCAATCCTTAGCAAGAAGAGTGAAGCAGGAGGCATCACAATACCAGACCTTAAACTATACTACAAAGCTATAGTAACAAAATTGGCATGGTACTGGCACCTGTAGACCAATGGTACAGAATAGAAGACACAGAGACAAACCCACATAAATACACTTATCTCATACTAGAAAAAGGCACCAAAAACATACGTTGGAGAAAAGATAGCCTCTTCAACAAATGGTGCTGAGAAAACTGGAAATCTATATGCAGCAAAAGGAAACTAAACCCCTATCTCTCCCCATGCACAAAACTCAACTCAAAGTGGCAAGGACCTAGGAATTAGACCAGAATCCCTGTGCCTAATAGAAGAAAAAGTAGGCCCAACCCTTCATCATATCAGACTGGGCCCTGGTTTCCTTAACAAGACTCTTTAAACACAAGAAATAAAATCAAGAATCAATAAATGGGATGCATTCAAACTAAAAAACTTCTTCTCAGCAAAAGAAACAATCAATGAGATGAAGAGAGAGCCTACATTCTGGAGGCAAATTTTGCCACACACACATCAGATAGAGCACTATTTCCAGGATATATAAAGAACTCAAAAAACTTAACACCAAAAAAAAAAAAACAAAAAACCCCAATCAATAAATGGACTAAGGAACTGAACAGACATTTCTCAAAAGATATACAATTGATCAACAAATATATGAAAAAATATTCAACATCTCTAGCCATTAGAGAAATGCAAATCAAAACTACTCTAAGATTTCATCTCACTCCAGTCAGAATGGCAATTATCAAGAATACAAACAACAGTAAGTACTGGCAAGGATGTAGGGGGAAAGGCACACTCATTCATTGCTGGTGGGACTGCAAATTGGTGCAACCAATCTGGAATGCAGTATGGAGATTCCTTAGAAAACTTGCAATAAAGCGACCATTTGACCCAGTATCCCACTCCTCGGTCTATACCCAAAGGACTTAAAAACAGTATACTACAGTGACACAGCCACTTCAATGTTTATAGCAACTCAATTCACAATAGCTAAACTGTGGAACCAATTAGATGTCCTTCAATAGATGAATGAATAAAGAAACTGTGGTATATATACACACAATGGAGTATTACTTAGCATTAAAAAAGGATAAAAGTATGGCATTTGCCGGTAAATAGATGGAGTTGGAGAATGTCATGCTAAACAAAGTAAGCCAATCCCCAAAACACCAAAGGCCGAATGTTCTCTCTGATAAGTGAATGCTGATCTATAGTGGGGGAGAGGGTATGAGAAGAATGAAGGAACTCTGGTCAAAGAGGAAGGAGGGTAGAGGAGGGGACATGGGGGTAGGAAAGATGGTGTAATGAGATGGACATCAATGCCCTAGGTTCATGTATGACTGCAGATATGGTGCAACTCTACATCATTTACAACCAGAGAAATGAAAAGTTGTGCTCCATTTGTGTGCAGTGAACCAAATAGCATTCTGCTGTCATGTATAGCTAAGTAGAATAAATAAATTAAAAAACAAAAAAACAAAAAACAGTGACCTAGCAGTTTTCGGTCATAAAGAGCATGTCTAGACCTCCTGAGTGACTGAATCCAGGGACTGTCTAGAGGACGCCTTGTGTTTTCTTCCCTCCACAGATTTACCACAAGCTCTAACTAATGAGGGACTGGCTACCGTGAATAGTTATATGAGCTCCAGATAAAAGATAACCTTTAGCTATAAGAGGGACAGTAGACTAAGCTTCTCAATTGCTAATATTTACGATTGTCTGGATTCCTGATCCTTTCCCTGGTCAATCAGCAACATCTTCATTACCTCAAGGTAAAATAATACTGTTGTACCAAAAAGAAAAAAAAAATTTTTTTAAATAGTATTAAGTTTGGTTTGTTTAACTCCTAAACTAAGGGGCTCATACTCAAAATGTTTCCCTTGAGGAAAGCAAGGTTTTCAGTTTATGGTCTAACATGTGCATAAGAAGAAAATGGAGGGAATGACAGGCTTCCAAAAAGCCTGAGGGAACAGAAAAGACGGCAGACTGATGCACAAGATCTTGCAGGAGGTGGGCTTGGCTTGGCCAGCACCCAGAGAGGACAGGACCCTGGAGGGGATCAGAGGAGGTATTCAATGGTATACTGAAGATCATTTGTGAAAGGAATTATTAAATTTTCAGGAATTTTCCAATTTGGCTGACTACACATTGATATATTAAAACCAAGTATAGTGGAAATATTCACACCACAGAAATTGTCAAACACTATAACTCAGGTCTTTTTTTCCTCCCTTGGGCAGCTAATCTTTACCAACACATCATCAAACACAATAGAATCAGTGACTCTAGAAAGTCTGTGCCAGAGAGCTGGAAGAAAGCCATACTAATGCATATATGTTAACCTTTGACACTTGAATGAGAGTGATAAACAGAACTGCTGTCCTCCGTCCACATTACTCTCAGGTAGGGACCTTCCATGGACAGCTACTGTGTTCACTGTAATTACATCAGCTGGCGAGAAGCCTATAGATGCCTTTTTCTGAATAGTCTCAAATAGGCTATTTTTCTGATTACAATCTATTAGTACAAAAAATAAATAAAGTCTTCTTCAAGTACTGTGTACAATTGTGATTATATAATTATTTCCACAACCCATCTTGTGTCTATCTTCTCCACTTGAATATGAATTTCATGCATGCAGAGACTGAATTATTATATAGATGGACGATAGATAGATAAAATGATTATAAGTCTGGAACTTTGCATAAGTACTGGTTTAACTAGTGCTTAATTGACAAACAATAACTCTGACTGACAGATAAATACAAACACTCATTTAGAAAGGAGTTAAAGAAAAAGAAAAATACAATGTATAGATAAATACAATGTTTCTCTATGAGAATTGATTAAAAAAATATTTTTCAAAATAATTATTAAATGCACTATCTTTGCAACTGAAATTACATAGTTTATAAAAATTTTATAACTTATTGATATGTTCTAAATTGAAACAATGTGAATAATCTATACCTGTTTTAAAATTAGAAGGAGCTAAAGTTTATTTCCAAATTAAAAAGTTGTTATCTATAGTTTTAATAGTTAAAACCATGTGTCAAATTAATGAATGAAAACAACAGAAAAGATAGGAAAGGACTCTAATATGCAAATTTAGTTATCTAATAAGTATACTTCAAATGAATTTCAAAGGAGTTGATTACTCACTAAATAGTGATGGGATAAGTGATAAGTTATTTAGAAATAAATTAGGCCTTATTTCATATTATATTCTAAATATCAGGTTGATTAAATCATCAAATATTTTTAAAATATGATCATAAAATACTATGCAGAAAAGACAGTAGAATAATTCTTTCAATATAACTACTAGTGCAGAACCATACAGAAAGTGAGCAATAAATTTGACAACACAAAAAAATATAATAATGCTGTTGGTATAACATCATTTAAAAGAAGATTATAAATACTATGCAAAAGCCAAACATTTTTGAAAGAGCCAGTGAAGAGGGACCCAGGTGCCTCGGTTACTGGTCCCACATCATGCCTCCTTTTTCTCAAAGAGCTAAGCTTTCATTTCATTTTCAGTGCTAAAGGTAGCCCAAATCCACCATGTCTGCAATGTTTATTTGAGATGTTCTCCTAAGAAAGCCTTCTACCATAGTTATTTAAACCTTGAATCAGTAATCAAGAATATACCTAGTTACTAGGAAATTTCAAGTACTCAATCAATAAGCCTGCAATGCGTTATCAGTGATGTGAACTTGAGATATTTAATGAAAGCCTCTGAAATAGTCAAATTTTCAAAGGAGTTTATCTCTATTGAAAGAGGTCAGGCTTAATTTGTAATAAGCAACACTTCTGGATAAAAATACTTGCTGAACTTAATTGTGTTGAACTATTTATACTTGTTTGCTTAAGTTTGCATACTTTAGTAGTTAAATAGTTCTAGTTCTATCTGACATTAGGCAGTTCATGAAAAACTTGAATCTCTTAGCCATCTTGCAAAGTTTTGGAAGTAGTTAATATTTATTGAAAACAACAGTAAAGATAAAAGCAACCATAAAATGAGATTGTATTCACATAGAACTTTCTAGAGTTAAACACATTTTTTAGAAATCACCTAATTAATTCTAACCAAAAAGTTAGGAGAGAGGACTATATTATTCTAATCATATGGAGAAAGCTTTAGATAAGAAAAAAAATGTGTACCATTGTTTTACTCTGATCAATTCTACATCTAAAGTACCAAATTCTCCATAGAAAAGATGAAATCAAATACCACCAACACAACCAGTATGATTTAATTCTCTTCAGTGAAGAAGTTTTCAATGAATACCATCACTGTGTTAGATACTGAAGTCACAAAGATGAAGAAAACATTATTCCAAAAGCTTCAAATTATCGATAAAATCTACTAACTGGGTCACCCACACTTAAAGAGATATAGGAATACAATTTTGCCACATCAATGAAGGCAAACAAATGGACAAAAACTTGCTATACCAACAACTGAGGATGACAGTAAGTGTCTAAGAAAAACATTCCTATGAAAATACTCCACTTCAAAAGCTTGGACTGCAAAATTCGAGGCCCATATTTACTTTGATCTCTGAAATGCAAAAGCAATGTGGAAGTAGAGAATAAAATGTCTTTCCACTGTCAATCATGGCACACAAGTTCTGCATTCTCTAGTAGTGTCACGTGTCGCATCTCTGCCACCTCCATCACCATTTACTGGTAAGTTAGGTCTAGTCACATGCTGCATCTATCCAGCAACTACAATTACTCTCAATATGCAGCATTTAAGCACTGACAGTAGAACAGATTCACACAGCCTAGAAATTAACTCCACGCCAAGACAACACTAATGCACTGCATCAGGAAATTCTACAAGGAACCCAGGATAAATGGGGAGTGGGGAGTACAAAGGGGACTGAAAAAGAGGGAAACAAAAGCCTTCCTTCTCTGCATAAGCCTCTAAACACAAAGTCCATGAAGACATCAAATGATTGTTACATACAACCAACAGTTAAATGGGACAGTCTAAACTGATTGGGACAATCTGAACTAATAGGAGAAGGGTAACAAAGTGGAGATGTTTAATAAGATAATTAAGCATTGTTCAGCTAAAATGACTGAACTCTTGGATCTCACAGCTCAATTTCTATACTCCCTGAAAGAGCCAATTCATAAGCTGTAATTCAAAACAAAATATTTCAATAACAAGAGCCATAAAAAATCTCTAAGAATAAATATAATATCGTATAAGTACTTTATATATATATGCTATATATAGTATATATGTCAATGTATAAATATATTAATATTTATATTAATATTAAATATTAATATTTAAAGTGACATAAAAGAAGATCTGGAGAAATTAAAAAATATATAGGTATAAAATTTGGCCACATTCATGTACAAATATAATTGCAATAAGTATTTTGAAAAAGTTTTCAGTGGTCATTAATGAACTTACATAAAAAATCACATTAAAAAGTAAAACACTGGGCTGCGGTTGTGACTCAGTGGTAGAGCACTTGCCTAGCATGCGTGAGGTACTGGGTTTGATTCTCAGCACCACATATAAATAAATAAAATGAATAAAGATCCATCAACAACTAAAAGAAATATTAAAAATAAAGTAAAACACCGATAGTAGGTCAGAAACACCAGGAAAAAAAAGAATAAAGTTTAATGACATGCCCTACATGATATCAAGACCTACTTTAGCTATTAAAATACATTAAGATTTATACAATGTGGTATTAAACAGAATTTTCAACAGAGAGACCAAGAGCAATCAAGTATTACGGAGCTCAGAAACAGACCCAAACACATCTAGAAAGATCAACGGCTGCCAAAAGTGGGAAGAAGGTCAACTAGTCAATAAATGGGGTGCACAGGGGATTACGCAATGAGATTGGGAAGGGCCTTCAACTCTCTGCATTCTCTTTTACCTAACAATAACAACCAAAGTAGCATGAAGCAATGCTAAGATGTGATCAAGGTGGATATGCAGCATTATTTTCTTCAGATACTTCTACGTATTTGAAATATTGCATGATAATAAAAAGAGAAATTACTAGATACATTTATTGATCAAGGCAATGGACAATCCCCAAAACACCAAAGGCTGAATGTTCTCTCTGATATGAAGATGCTAACTCACATTAAGCGGGAGGAGGGAAGAATAGAAGTTCATTGCATTAGTCAAAGAGGAATGAAGGGAAGGGAGAAGGGATGGGAATAGGAAAGACAGTAGAATGAATTAGACATAACTTTCCTTTGCTCATATATGAACACATGACCTGTGTAACTCCACATCATGTACAACAATCACAAGAATGGGAGGTTATACTCCATACCATTTCCTATAATTCTTTTAAAGCTAGAAATAGAAAACTATTGTCTTGTCATAACAAAGAATATTTATCTCAAACCACTTAATATCATGCTTAATATTAATGTACAATTGGAAGAATGCCCTTAAAATCAGGAAAAAAAATTGTATCCATTTTACAACAATCATTTATTATTATTCTTGGATTTCTAGCAGGTGTAATGACAGAATAATTATTATAAAGAAGACAAATATATTAGTTGTGGGTGGAATTAAATATCTAGTAAATACAGAAGAATATTAAAAATTTTTAAATAAAGAAAAACTTGGTACAATAGCTGAATGCTTGATAAAGATGCAGAAACCAAAAGCATTATAATGTTTTAGCATAATTTCAGATACGCTAAATGAAGTGGAAAATATTTATTTATAATATGTAGGGAAACAAAAAACACCTAGAAGTATTCTTAAGACATCTGCAAAAACTGTACAGAACAGCATGGTTTAACATAGAATGGAATGGAGCAAAACAGAAGAAAATAACGACATTAATGTTTAAATGTATCATTAAAAGAAGCAGGAGGGATAAGTTGGAAATTGAACAATTATTCAGTTAGCAATACCAAAACAATTGATTACTATTTTGAAGGGGGAAAAAAAATCACTGTGAAAATAAGTATCCGGCAAAAGAGAGGCAGAAATAAATTATTCAAACCAAACTCCTTCCTTTCGTGATTCCTTATGTTTCCTGGTTTGCCTTAAATGCACATCCTCCCATTCCCACTGCTCTTCATCTGGCCCGTGCCTAAAAATCATGCCTTACTTAAGTTAGATATCAACTTAAGTACTACCTTTCTAGTCTGTGCCTTCTTACAGCCTTCTCTCCATTCTACTCTGGCAGCTTCTCTTTATAAGTGTTGAAATTTTCAAGAGTGTCTGATTAAGTTTTGAAACTTGGACCTAAAATGTTCTCAAACAGCTGTTCAGTGATGGCTTTCATGGAAATGGTGGGCTTAGAAAAATGTCACATGAAGATATCTCTATACTCTGAGGACCGTTCTAAATATGTTCTGCAAATAACTTTTATTTATGATTCCTATTCATTAATGGAACTTCTGATTAGTACTTTTCCTTTAAAAATAGACTCTTATTATCTTTCTTCCTATAGTAATTCACAGTGTTTTCGTTGGTGAATGGCTAGCAGATTGACTACTGTAACACTTCATCTTGCCATTTTCTTTTAATGACCCTGTATTAAATTTCTCATGGATTGTACTACAAACACTTTTTTTTTTAAATGGAGCATCTTTTCAGAGAGCCTGCCCCTTCTCTATCTAAACTCTAGTTGACAATTATGTTGAGGAGACCCCAAACTCTGTGTGCTCTGGACAAGACCCTAAGTCTTCCCTCCTCCCCAACACTCATGTCCTCAACACTATGGTGTTAAGCTCAAGTCACTCACCACTAGCTAGAGTTCTCAAGTCTCCCTTGTCCTCACATCCCAAAGCCATATGACTTTGAGAGCAGCAAGACAGATCCCCTTACCATGACAATCCCTTCCATTATTCTCCTTGCTTCTTAACACTTCCACTTCCAGGTATCAAAACAGCCTGACTGTGGTCTTCTCTCACCCGAATCGATCTCATAATGGCTACCTCTCCCTAAAGCACAGCCTTGATATTCTGCAGTTTTATGCCCAAAATATTCCAAGTTCTTTAAGTGCAAATCACCACTCTTTATGTCCCCAATACTTACTGATGTGCAATTACCGTACATTCTAGTAACACCCGAGTCATCATGACTCACTGAAAAAAATAAGCTGAACTTTTCATTTTCTTCCATCTTTTATGTTGCTGGCTCCTTCCAGCTGGCATAGCCTGGCCCTCCAGTTATCATATTGAAGTCCTGTCTGTCCTTTATGTCCACACACCACTGCCTCTAATACACAGGCATTCCTTACCCTGTCCATCAACTGGAATCTTGCCTTTTTTCAACATACATGGTACTGTCTAATCCTTTTAGAGGAACTATGCATGGGTCTAGCATGAATTCTTGCCATTTGCCTACAGACTTTCGTCCCTCCTGTAGATCATAAACTCCTTGGGAGCAGCAACTCTATTATGATCACTTTGCTTTCCCTTCCATATCTTATGTGGGGATTTGCCTATAGTAGATGTTCTAGAGAAGATGTTGAATTGAAAAGAATTTCATATAGATTTTTATTAATGCCAATATTTTAATTACATGGACATACTCAGATATAGTTAGTTCTATGGCCTAATTATTTCTTCTGCTTTTAATTTGACTCAAGATGACAAGGAAAAGCAGTTATTGATCCATACAAATTATAACAATCTCCCTTAAAAGTGATAATTAAGATGCTATTTTAATGCTAAACAATGTAAGTTATTTTAAAGATACAGAAATATAGCATAAATAATATAGAATAAAAGAGTAAAATATAGGTGTTTGGGTGAGAAAAAGAACAGCAGAAATTCATGAAATGCTCAATTAGCAATGTAAGAAGAGTAAGACTTTCAAAAATCCAAGTGAACAGCAATCATATCTTATCTGTTTAAGAAAGCTAGTCAAAGCCATAGTTATGCTATGAGAAAAAAACCTAACCAAACACTGACAAAGAAATATAGTTCAACAAAATTAAGAATTTAAATAATGTCTTGATAAAAATGATGCTTTCATTTCAGAACTTTCATACTTTGTACCCTCGCTGGCTTTAAAACAAGGATGCACATCAGAGTCACATTTGAAACTTAACAATTGTCTACCTACCAACAAATAAATTACTGTTTTCCACTGGAAGAGGAGAGAAACATACATATGTATTTTTAAGTATCTACAGAAGTGATTCATATTTACACTTCTGTAACAGATGCAGAGTTTACGGATCTAAAGATATGTCATATATATGTAATATATATAAAATATATATTGTAATATATGTATTATATATGTGATATATAATATATTAATATGTGTATTATGTATATTGATATTATATTAATAATATTAATTATAATCATTTTTAGTGAGTCATTATTATCAATATATGTAATATATATATACATATATATATATAGGGGTGGAGGGTATCAGGGATTAAACCCAGGGGCACTTAACTACTGAGCCACATCCTCAGCCTTTTTTATTGTTTTATTTCGAGACAGGGTGTTGCTAAGTTGTAGGGCCTCACAAAGTTGCTGAGACTGGCTTTGAACCTGCCATCCTTTTGCCTCAGCCTCCCGAGTTCCTGGGATTATAGGCATGTTCCACCATGCTGCACTTAAAGCTTTATAATATTAAGAGAGAGGCTTCTTAAGAAACACAGCAGAAAAATTAGGAAGCAGCCCCACACAAATGAGTAAGTAGTCCTATGCTTGCTTAACTTAGTTTAGCCTCCAGGTAAATCTCGCTCTGCCCTTTGGTTCTTTGAATGGCTTTGATTAGCATATCTTTTCTAAACTGGCTATGGCATAACTATATTCCTGTATTTGTCTTACCAATAATAAAATATTTATAAAATAATCTTCATTATCAAAAAGAAAGATAAAGGCAAACATCATTATTAAACATTCACTCTCTCAATGCATGCCAGATAAAGTATTAATTCCTTACATATTATACTTAATTATACTTAATTTAGCTTCCAAAACAATCCTGTGAGGTTTAAGTACAACTAATTATCCTCACTCTCTGAATGTGAAAACTGAGGTTTATTGAAGTAGTCATGTATTGAAGGTTAAACAGTTACTAAATGTTGAGGCTAAGATTTAAACTATTAACTCAAATTGCTTAGAGACAGCTTTGGGGGTCAAAACTATATCCACTGCTTCTCAAATTCAACAGTTTTTCCTCACTTACATAACCAACATGTGTATATATCTGCACCTAGACCCATCATCCTGCAAACCTTTGTTTTTTTACCTAGTCAAACTGGAAAAGAATGAAAAGGTGCATGAAAAATAATGCGTCAATGAAAGTTACTAAGTCAAAAGGTTCTTTTGACTTTTTGTGTTAACTTTAACATCACCAAACCCTCTTGGCCCAGAAACCAGGCGCCTGCAGTTCAAACAGTATTTCACAAGATGGCTCCCTTGCTATTTTTAGGTGCAACTTACATAATAAAATCCAACATTACAGCTGTCAATTTGCAAATCTATAGGAAGCTGCATATTTCTTAAGTTACTTTTAGAACGAGCTTCTACCAAACATTTTTTGCTAACAAGATGAATTTATATAACCTACAACTACAGCTTAAAGTTGAGGGGAAATTCCCTTACAAAAGAATTTTGCCAAAGAACAGTAATGATGTGTCTGCATATTATTTCCTAACTTCCTTAGTTAATTACTTAATATTCTGGAACTGCATAAGGATCTCAAAGACCTCAGTCTCCACATGGCTTTCACAGTGAGAGCATCTAACTGTTCTACCAAAGATTCTGTTTAAGGAGATGCCTTTTGATAAAACATGAGCACCAAATGTTGGCAAACTATTTTTTATGAATTTTAAGCCAATAAAGAGAGATCTGTTCAAGTTATAATGAATTCTATTTCTATAAATGGCTTTAAATTCACCTGCTATTTAAATTCTTGGTGA
This sequence comes from Geosciurus inauris, assembly GCA_004024805.1. Taxonomy (NCBI): domain Eukaryota; kingdom Metazoa; phylum Chordata; class Mammalia; order Rodentia; family Sciuridae; genus Geosciurus; species Geosciurus inauris. The sequence goes on along the minus strand of PVHX01004824.1, from coordinate 41,623 downwards.
TATGATTCTCCTCTTGTCCCCAAAAGAGAGGAAAATGATACAATGGCATCAAAAAAACAGGCAACTATTTCTTATTAAGAAATTTTAGTAATTTATATTTTTCCATGTATTGAGAAAAACTACAAATAAGGAATATGAATTTCTACATAATGCATATCCTGCAAAGACTGTTGTTGAAAAATTTTTCTGCAGGAACTTCAGTATAATTTGATATTATATTTCTGAGTGTGGCATCAGACAGTAAACTATAAAACCAATAAACAAAGCTATACTACTTATAAGAATTAAATGTTAAACTAGCCAGGTACAGTGGCGCATACCTATAATCTTAGTGACTCAGGAGGCTGAGGCAGGAGGATCGCAAATTGGAAGGCAGCCTCAGCAACTTAGTGAAACTCAGTTTCAAAATAAAAAACAAAAAAACATGGAGATGTAACTCAGTGGTTAAGTGCCCCTGGGTTCAATCCCTCATATAAAAACAAAAACAAAAAGTTACAACTACAATTTTTCTTTCAACTTGCTCTACAAGTAATATATTGGATATAATAATGTAAATTTATGTTTTTTCATTTCAGAAACTTGAAGCTTTTTGGACAAAAGTAATTCGATTTGCCAAGAAAACCATGCTATCTTTAATTTACAATAATTTTCCTCAATTGCAAACACACAAATTTATTTTCAAGGATACTGAAAGCAATGTAGCAATGGTTAAAACTTCAGGCTCTAGAGCCCCCCAAAATCTAACTGAATCCTAAATCAGTCAATCTGTCACTGATAAGGTGACTAAACCTCCCTGTGCCTCAATTTCCCCACCTGTAAAACAGCACTGAGGATTCTAGAATATGCATAAAGGACTTAGAACAGAGGATGGCACATAGGAAACAGTCAATGAGTACTAGCCGGCTAAGGTCACTTTCCCTGTCACAAAGCTTGGGTCAGGTACTACCATTAATGAATAAGTGTTTGTTGTTGATTAAAAAAAATAATCATAATAATAATGGGGATGTTAATGATGATGGTGCTTTTTCTCTTGAGTATGTTTAAATTAAGGAGGAACTAAGCCAACATTCTCTTTGCATACTCAAACTAAGTTTTGCATTTATTATATCTAGTATATTACATTTAGGGCAAGTTGACAGAGAAACTGTATAGTTTTAAAATTTTAATGCTCATATGTAGTTTAGCTTGTTTCCTGGCTTTATGATTTATTGTATAATGCCATGTTCAGAAATATAAGAAATTATACCAACATTCCTAGAAAAGTCTTTCAAGAACAATTTTTAAAGTGTGATTTTCAATATGCAAAGGTAAGAAAATAGCTACTTGATATCTAATAAAATAATCGATGGAGTCAAGTCCTCCAGTTACTGCAGTTCACCTGTCATTCTCTTAGCCAAGGAGGCATTAGCAGCAAACAGTAATTCTTTACCTGTTCTTTTGACAGTTACTTCAATATTTCTCATAGGATTGCCAAAAAGTTTCTTGTTTGAGATGTCCTATTATACTTCTGTATTCACAATATAAAGTACCATGAATTGAGGGGGGAAATCCTGCTGAATTTATTTAAAGGAAATTATGAAACATAAGAGTTGGAATGGCAAATAGAATTCCAACTGCATCACTACACAAATATGGAAAATCAAGACTGAGAAAAATTGAAGTCTTGATAATAATTAGTTATCATAGCTTAAAGAGACAAAATGTAAAATTTTCAAGTACTGACTGCTGATATTTTATAAAATTTCACATGAAATTAGGGTGTGAGAAACTGTCCTTGCCATAGTTGTTACCTTCGGGCAGTAATTCAAAATTCATCAACTACAGAATTCATCAGTCTCGGACAAAGGAAAGATATGTAACTAACCAGATACTGAATTTGAGTGATGACAGCTGAAATTGGGTCATTCAGATGAAAGGTTATGTCACCAAACCACTGAGGAGCATTCATTCAACTCGGTTTAAAGGTAACACCCACTGGCAGCCTTACAATACATCTCTAGTATGGAATTAAAACCTCCTGGTGTTCTTTTACTTTGACAAATTAAATATCTTCAAACTACTTTGTTTGTGTATCTTATATTTTAAAAGATACATTATAGATAAAACTACATTTTATGTACTGACGTATTTGCACATGTAAACATTATACCCTCAACATCAACAAAAGTCATGCCATTTAGCTTCAATGTCACAGTTTTCTCACACCGGATAAACACAAATACAAATCACTGAATTCAATATGTACAAGTAAGAGTGTCATAAAGTGCATCACAGATATAATCCTGTGGTTTTCATTTACTTGTAGAAAGTAATTTTCCAAAATAATAATTTTTACCCAAAGAGACTCTTTTCCAAACATAACAATAGCATAGTTCTTAGAAAGGTGGATCTTAGAAGCAAGTCTCTAAACCATTAAAAGGAAGAGACAGATATCATCTGTTCATGCAAAATATTGGAAAGACATATATAAACTCCTTTTTCAATATATGATTGAAAGCAGGTCTGCAGCCAGGACTTAGGTTTAAAACCACATGTTGTGTACTTGCTGCATGACAAGCATATTGTCTAACCTCTCAGTGACTTACCCCCAAATGAGAATAATGGCAACAACAGCTTTATAGAGTTGTTGCAATGATGAATTTTTTAATAAAGTAGTTTGCCCATCCAGAGGGAATGTCTGAGACCTCCAATAGTACTGAACACTATATATTCGGTTTTTTCCTATACACACTACCTGTGGTTAAGTTTAATTTATAAATATGGCATAGTTAAGAGATTAACAACAATAAATACTAATGCAACAATAACAATGTACTCCAATAATTTATAATTAAAAATATGAATTATTTCTGGAATTTTCCATTTAATTTTAGTCCATGGTTGATTGCATATAACTGAAATCACATAGAGTAAAACTGCAGAGAAGGAGGGACTATTGTAAACACAAAGCACTTAAAACCGTAGCTAGCACAAAAACTAAGAGATCATAAAAGAAAAATCTTTCAGTCTACTGCCATAATTTTCCTGAGCTCTCAATGTCTCTTTGATTTTATAGGTTTTATCAATCTACACATCTTATTTATTGGTGTCAAGCAAAGAGCCATCCAAAAATACAAATAATCCACCCCATAACTGTTGGTTACTGTTCGTGATCATAGGCTATTAGTTTTTTCATTGGTTCTGTCCTACCTAAGAGGATTCTGGCTTTATGTGAGGAATGTCCTTTGCGGTCTAGAGCTTATTTGCCACAATTTTGCAGTGAGAGCAGAACGGGTGTGATGAGCCTTGGACTTGGGGGAAGATGGTGGGAAGATCTATCCCTCACTCTGCCTGAGAAAATTTGACCTGAAAAGGTGTAGAAGGAATTCGGTGCTGATAATCTATTATGAGCAAAGCGTTGGTTTGGTTTGCACTTTAGACATTTTTCCCCATGGTATGGTTTGCACTTTAGACTTTTGTTCCCCTCAGTTAATTCCCAAAGTAACACTCTAGGAAATGTATTTTTAAAATGTATCAATATCGAGGCTTGAGATATTTAAAGGCAAAGCAAAAGTGGGACCACCAGTATTTAGAGGCAGCTTTGTCTGACCTCGAACTCTTGCCTATAGAAACAGGTGGCTTCTCTTAAACACAGACCACCCCAACCTCCATACACATACACCACCCACCATACACATACACACACACAGGTATATGTGCAAGCATATACACACACACAGCACACACTAATCTGTGTTTACACATGTCAGAAATTCATAAGTTTTAAAGAAAGGATTCTAGGGAGGTGGGAAGCTACAAGGTAGTACAATAACCACCATTCACATCTTCATCCATATACCTTAGTTCTTTATGGGCTCTGTCATTTAGCCTTGAAGGGAAGCACAGGCATAAAAAAAGATGATTATGAAAAGGTTTGTCTCTGTCCTCTATGTGGAATATTAGTGCATTTTTCCCCTTTCTATAATCTGTTCACAGTGAAAGTGTTTCTTGAAAATTAAATCATTTACAATAAATTTAGTCTAATCAAAAACTTCATCCCAGAACTGAGACATTAACAAGAGGTCAGCAAAAGAACCCCCAAGACAACTCAGAACCACAGCTAGGAAATTGCTATGGCCTTGTTTCCATAACCACTCAGAGCCTAGAGAGACATGAGAAGATTTTCCACTCAGCAGAAGATCATGGACTGAAATGCACTAACCGGAAACTGATAATGCCTATACTGAGGCATTATCACTGAGCCTGTTCAGATGGACTCAAACAGAAGAACTTCTGAGGCCCCTAACCCCATTCCATGTCCACAGGTTAGAAATGCAAATGCAAAGTGAAAACAAGGGATGTTGAAAGCTTGAAAAGAAATGTCATCTTTTGGGCTCCATTAAAATTGTTCCTTCCACTTCCAGACTGTTCCTGTTCTACTTCATTCCCAAAGCTACATAACTAACATACCACATGCTATATTATTTACTTCCTTATTAAGTTTCTCTCTAAATTTTGTCTGTTAATTTTATGTCCTCTAACCACCCAGAAATTGCTTCATGAAAGCTAGGTAAATATTTGCTGAGTAAATGAATGAAAATTGTAAGACTGCAGAACACTTGAAAATGATTGAAAATCACAGAAGGAGAGAATATAAAGCTGGAGCTTAAAGCCAACCAAAAAAATGAATACACTGGAATTTAAAGACAAAGTAAAGAAAATGAGACAGGTAAAAATATAAATTGGAAAAGAGACAATGTATAAGTATAAAATTATAATCTGTGTTCCAGATAATTAAAGAGTAGAATAAAAATGACAGAAATTCTAATCAGTGCTGCAGCTTACAGAACACAAAAGGTTTCCCAGAATAATAGAACAAATAAAGGTGAAAACAATTTTAAGACTGAAATGATAGAACTGAGAATCGAGAAGCAACCTTAAAAACTGTCAGTGGCCCTGAATATAGAAAAAGAACATTATCAGAATAGGCTAATACAAAGTATAATTAAAAATTTTTTTTCTAAAAACAAATAACTAAATTAAGTGAAACAGGTGCAAGATTAAAGGGAAATCTCTAAAAAACAACAGAAAAATGAAAAAAGTCAGTCGAAAACTAGTCACCAGTAAAGGTAGAAAAATCATAGTAGTATCACAGCTCCTCCTGGGTACCAGCAAATGCCAAAAGATCTACAGAGTTGTGATGGGAAAAGTTATGATCCCAAAATTTTGTATCCAAATTATCTTTCATGTGTAAAGCAAGACAAAGTCATTTACAAATATGCAAATGTTTATCAGATCCATGTACCTTTGAAAAAGTATCTGAGGATAATATAAGCCAATTGTGAAACAAATCTTTAGAATGCCGAGATATTTATATGGCACACAGCTTAGTTTCTGCACAGTTTAAGTGACACATTTTCAATATTACACAGATGATACAACCCTTTAGATAAATGGATCACCTTGCCTGGAAAATAAGTCAACAAAATTTTGCCTTCTCTTTATAAAAGTAAAATAGGACAGTATAACTAGCAGGAATTATAAAAACAAGTAGATTAAGTAATGACTTTCTATAGCTTTGAAGTTCATATTAAAAGAGCTGAGTCACTACTTTATTTTTATTGTTTATTTTGTAATTCTAATGAGTCATTGAATGGAAAATAGAAAATCAATAAAGACCATGTATACTGGCATGTTAAGTATCTTTAAAACCAGTGATTATGAGTATGATATCAACAATATCAAGCAGATACACAGAATCATTAAGGAAATATGGTCATATCTAATGATTTTCCTTTTTTATACATTTGGGTATATTTACACTTTAATATTATCACATTACCATATGGTAGAAAAGATCTATCTATATATGTAGTTGGATTTTTTTTTTAAAGTCTCATAATCATGATTTAAAGAACCACACAAGCACAGGAAAATTACTGTTAAAAAGTGGTACCAGAGCCAAGCATGGTGGTGCATGCCTAAAATCCCAGCAGCTCGGGAGGTTAAGGCAGGAAGATCACAAGTTCAAAGCCAGCCTCAGCAATTTAATGAGGCCCTAAGCAACTTAGTGACACCCTATCTCAAAATAAAATAAAATAAAATATAAAAAGGGTGAGAGATAACTCAGTGGTTAAGTGCCCCAGGGTTCAATCACACACACACACATACACACACACACACAAAATGGAATTGTATGTATAATTTAAATATCCAGTGCAGTTCTGCTTGTACTGGCAAACAGCAAGCTGTCAATAGGGGATTAAAGAAATTATGACAGATCTTTAAAATGGAATGCTAGGTAGTTGCTACAATAATAAACTAAGTCTTCAGAAAATGACAAGAAAAAAATTTCAAGATCTCTTATTATGCGGAGGTAGCAAGGTACACAGCAAACTTCTCTTGTATAATTGAAAAACAGGTCTGTATCAATTACAGACACATAAATTGTGTGAGAGAGATGAGAGATAGGTCAGGGGGTCAGACTTTGGAGAAGGACTTACCTGTCATGCTGTATTGTTTATACTGCTTGCTGGGTTCTCATGTGTTTGTTTAATCATGTGCATGTCCTTCCTAATAATTTGTTTTTATAATTTTTTGTTTTAGTGGTAGATGGACACAATACCTTTATTTATTTATTTTTATGTAGCACTGAGGACTGAACCTAGTACCTCGCATGTGTAAGGCAAGCACTCCACAAATGAGCTACAATCCCAGCCCTTCCTATTAATTTTTAAGTGAAAGTATACAGCATTTGACTTAAAGTGAGCTACCATCAATTCCTCACTATTTTCATACCCAATGTTGCCATGTAAAATTGATTTCCTTCTTTATTGACATAAGCAAAACATCTATCTTGAGTTGTCTCTATTTATAAATCCTTCCTACAGTTGCCGTGAATTTTAAAAGGCAATTAGCACTATACATCTTCAAACACTCAGCCAACATTTGTAAAAGTCAACTGGGAAACATTGCTTCAAGACAGAGTTTAGAAAATGTGTTTTATAATCAGACACATACTATTTTTTCCATCATTATCCATATTAACCATGTCTTTATCATAACAACCTCCTCATTGTCATGAACTACAATTTCAAACCCCTGATTTTGCCCCCAAACAACTTATTGACATTTCCTTCAATTTTTTCCTCAAAACATCATAGATTGAGATTGGCAGCACTCCAGTTTTCTAAAATATAACATATCTCATCATGCTTACAGAAAATAACTCAGAATTTGCAGGAATTGGGGAGAACTGAAAATATCTGACACTATAACATCATTCAGATCTAAACAGCACAAATAAGGCTTTCTAATTTTTTAAAAATGCATTTTCCAAGGTCTCCTGAGCTTTGAACTCAACTCTCAAAGCAATCATGTAGTTGCTAACATCTACATTAGTACATGGCTACTGTTTCCAATGTAGTATTTTCTGTTTTTGAAAATCCACAAGAATAACATGTTTTAAAATTCTGAAAATTTAAGTAGAAATTATTCAAGTCAATGGCTCTAAACCTGACCCTTTTGAGAATCTGTAATACACTGTGGACTCTCCAGAAAACATAATTACACACCCTGGAAGCGTCTATGGGTATCTTCCAGAAATTAATAGCAATTAAGGGACAAGTCTGATTTGAAACTTTATTAAAGAAAGAAATGTTGTTTGTTCCATTTTTATTTGCATCCTAAGTTATGAAACATTGTTAAATACATTATCCTTGGAATTTGCAAAAAATTCCATGAAACTGCACATGCAATTATGGTTAAGCATCTGTTAGAAAGTCATTTAGGCTATTCATGTGAAGAAAACATCTCAGAAAAGTTCAACGATCTGGTCAAAATCACACAAATGAATAAATATTAGGACCAAGATTCAAATACATGCCTTCTGTTTACAACTCTTACTTTTTCCCCTTCCCTTACATTCTTTCCTTTAGTCCAGTGACTGGCAAACTGCTTTTGCAAAGGGCCAGATAGTAAATACTTTCTGCTTTGGAAGCCCTCTGGTCTCTGTTATAACTATTTGATTCTGGCATTATAGCATGAAAGCTGCCAAAGTCAATACAAAAACAAACGGGTGTGTCTGTGTTCTATTAATTACATAAAAGAGGTGGCAAGCTGGATTTTGCCCATAGGCCACAGTTTGCTGATCCCTGCATGATTTTGCTTCTACACAGTGAGTGAACTAATTCCTTTCATTTATTTTTCTAAATACTTCAAATGTTTCAGAATCATGATTTTGAACTTGTTAAATGATCATTGCCACAAAATCCTAAATGCTATGGAGTCCCTACATAATATCATACAGAACAGTAAAATCTTTGCCAGAAAAGCTATTAGAAGGACTGAACATATTCTTCTTCTGTTTTTTTGTTTGTTTGTTTGTTTTTAGAAGTTTTCAATGATAAAACCACTGTCTAAGAAAGTCCTTTTGGAACATCATCTCCTTCAATAATGCAATAGGAATCAACATTATGTGGGAAAAATAAAACTTTTGCAGCCATAGAGTCAATGGGACATATTTTGGAAAAGCAAATTAATATATAAACTATATTTTCCTATTAAATATTATTGAGTTTAAATATAGAATAACATTAAAGGAAGGCAATCAATTTACTAATTGATTAGTAGATCTGTTTTAAAAGAGATTATAATAGTCATCTGGGTTGTCACCATATATCTTGTTTTTTTCTGAGCACATAGTAAGATTGTTTTCCCACATATGCTCCTAAAGTTGATCTGGTCAGTGTCAAATGAGTCAAAATAATCATGTGCTCTTGTATGAAATTTGATTAACCAGTGAGTTAACCATGTGCTCTGCAACCTCCCTACTCCCACTGATCATGACAGGAGCAAGCCAGAGAGAGGAAGCATCATGGGCAGAACAAGCACAATGAGAGCCAGCGCGGTGGCACATGCCTGTAATTCCCAGCACTTCAGGAGGCTGAGACAGGAGAATCACGAGTTCAAAGCCAGTCTCAGCAACTGTGAGGCGCTAAGCAACTCTGAGACCGTCTCTACATAAAACACAAGATAGGGCTGGGGATATGGCTCAGTGGTCAAGTACCCTTGAGTTCAATCCTCGGTACCAAAAAAACAAACAACAACAACAAATAAAACAGGCACAGTGAGCAGAGACCTCATCACACTGGACATTCAGTGTGAACCAGAAGTAAACTCTCATTTTGTAAAGTTATCAAGATGTGAGAGATTGTCACAGAAAATTAGTTAGCACATCCTTCCTAATATATTCATCTGGACTTTCAAAAATTATATAGAAAATAGGTTTGCAGTAATATTGATTTTAGTATATTCAGCTCATATCAATACTTCAATGTGATATTACATGATATTTTAATAATCATATTTTGGATTATCTATGTATCATTAAAATAATCAGTTGGTACATTTCATTAAACCCAAAATAGAGATTAACTAGGTGAAGCAATTAGTCAATTCTTATACAGCACTGAAAAAAAAAATAACTGGTTTGAAAATGAATCTTGTTACATTTAAAACATATTAAACACAAATGATGTTGTGAAAACTGAACATCTATATGTAGAATAATGAAACTAGATCCCTATTGCTCACACTGTGCAAAAGTCAAATAAAAGTGCATCAAAGACTTAGGAATTAGACCAGAAAGACTGCACTGCTAGAAACATAAGGTCAACACTCATCATAGTGGTGCGGCCACCAACTTCCTTAACAAGATCCTTACTCAAGAAATGAAAGCAAGAATGAGCAAGTGGGATGCCATCAATAAAAAAAGAAAAAAGAAAAACGTGTGCACAACAAAGAAAACAATTAAAACCATGAAGAGACAGTCCACAGCATGGAAAAAAAAAACATTTGCCAGCTACTTCTCTGACAGGGATTAGTATCCATATTATAGAAAGAATTCAAAAAGCTTAACACTATAAAAAACAAATAGCCCAATCAATAAATGGGCAAAAGAACCCAACAGACATCGCTCAAAAGAACAAACACAAATGGACAAGTATATGAAAAAATGTCTGACATCACTGGCAATCACGAAATGCAAATCAAAACTACACTAAGAGTTCATCTCACTCCAGTCAGAATGACATCTATCAAGAACACAAATAATTACAATAATAATAAATGCTCGTGAGATGTGAGGAAAAGGTACACTAATACATTGTTAGTGGCACTGAAAATTAGTACAATCACTGTGGAAAGCAGTAGGTAGATTCCTCAAAAAGTAGGAATGGAACCCCCATGTGACCCAATATCCCACTCCTTGGTATTCATCCAAAATAACAAGAATCAGCATACTATAGCAACATAGCCACAACAATGTTTATAGCAGCACAATTCACAATAGTCAAATTACAGAAACAGCCCAATGCCTGCCCATAGATGAATGGATCAAGAAAATGTGGTATGTATGCACAATGGAGTTTTTACTCAGCCATAAATGGATGGCAACGGAGAACATCATGCTAAGTGAAATAAGCCAGACTCAGAAAAGCAAGGGTACAATGTTTTCTCTCATATGTGTAAGCTACAGCAAAATATGAGGAAAGGGGGAGGGGAATCAGCATAAAGATATAGGAAAGCTCAGTGGAATAGAAGTTTTGAAATCGAGAAGGAAGGACAAGGGACAGAAAATGGGAGGAAATGTAGAATTAATTTAACAAAATCACACCGTGTAAATGTATAAATATGCCACAGTGAATTCTACCTTTATGCATATTATAAGGTATCAATCAAAAATAAATAAATACACAAGTGAAAGGAAGATCAGTAGAGTGGAGAGAAGAGAGTAGGGAAAGTGGGGGACATTTGGGGACTGAATGGAGTAAATCAAATTTCATGCATGTTTGAGTCTGTCAAAATGAACCCAACTATTATATAATTATAATGCTCTAATAAAAATATATTAAATAAAATATTATGTGAAGGAAAATTTATGTAATAATTAATATATATTGATCATAGCTTTAAGAAACAATGTTTTTTCTTTCTACCTATTAGTAAAATAAATAAATGCATAAAATATTTATGGCTTACTGTAATATAAATATTTTCACATATATAATCTAATTTAACCTTCACAACAATTCTGATTGTGAGAAATACTGGCATAATTTGAAAAATAAAAAAATTAAGGATGAAAGAATTGTGATTTGCTTAAAAATACAACCTTTGCAAGTGAAAAATCTAAAATCCCAATTTAAGTTTTCTAAAATAAAATCTAAAATTTTTCTATATCACTCATTTAAAAAATTCTGGGGAAACATTTTTATTCTAAGCTGTGTAATTGAAACCAGTCTCTGTGAGTATGTACAGCCCATTATTTTGTTGTAATATAATATTAACTAGGTAATGTTTAGAATACCTTTTGGTATCAAATAAAATTAAAACGTAATTTCATTAGGTTGTCTACAGGTACCACTGAAATTATCTACTAAAACATATATTTTCTAAATGGTAGGTACTTAGTACTTATTTCACACCCCTCATAATATTGTGATTTATAAGAAATACAGAGTCAAATCCTCATCCCCAGGTCCTGGCACAGAGCTAACATCCAGATAATTCTTGAGAAATAGGAGTGCTAGCAGAATCTTTTATTCTAATAGTTGGTCTTTGGCCCTGGTTTTGGACACAGAGCTGCTATCTCTTATCATTTCCTGGGAGACAGGAGTCTTTGTTTCCAATGAAATAGCTCTTTATGGGCTCCTGGATGGGGACTAATCACCACAAAGGCAAAAACCACGATTCGAAGCTTAGAAACTTGACTTGCACGCCATCCTCTAGAGATGAGAGGACCTGGAGAATCAGTTTATTGTCAATCATGCCTGCATGAGGAAGCCTCCATAAAAATCGCCACACTACAGGGTCTGGGAGCTTCTGGGTTGCTTCCACTTCCCATGCAGGTGCCTGAGGGTGGTTCTCTGGGAGAGGGCAAGGGTGCTCCATGCCCCTCCCCACATAACTTGCCCTGTGTACCCCTTTATCTGATTGTTCATCTGTATCCTTTGTAATATTATTTGTAATAAACTGGTAAAAGCAAGTCAACTGTTTTCCTGAGTTTTGCATGTGGCTCCAGTAAATGGTCAAACCCAAGGAGGGGTTCAGGGAAACTCCCACTTTACAGTGTATAGGTTGAAAGTGGAGCAGGCTGGAACTTGTGCCTGGGACTGAAGTGGGCACAGTCTTGTGGGTTTGAATCCTTAATCTGTGTAATCAGATGCTAACTCCAGGTAGATAGTGTCAGAACTGAACTGAATTAGAGTACACTCTGTTGGCATCTGTTGGAGAATAGCTTGTGTGTGTCAGTGGGGGGCAGGAGGCACACGTTTGCTGTCGGACATGCTCTGAGATAAATGGTTAGAATACAGTGGATGAAAACAGTTCACTTATTTTTCTTTCACACCTTTTCTTTCGTTTTTCTTCACCCGTTGCTTGCTTGGATAATTGCATTCTTTGTTAGCATCTTCAATAAGAGAAATCTAAGCCTAGACGGAGAGGTAGACACATCAATTAAACCCATCAATTAAACCTGGACACTTGTTTTGCTGTTTTGGGTTTTAAAATAAAGGTGGAAGGGGAAGAAGTTTAAAATTAGCAATTAATGTGCATTTTTTGCATATTCTTTGGATGATGGTGATTTTCAATTGTTCATATTATCACTATTTCCCCCAGTGATATGTTAGAGCCAAGAGCAGCTATGTGGAACTCCTTTCCCTTTAGAATTAGTCCTATCTGCATTATGCTTTACCAACTCATGAACCACAATACTTAAAAGCAAACCTCATTTGCTGCAGGAACTTCTTTTGTAAACATCATGCGGTATTTACAGTACTATATAACAATGCCAATTTTCCAAGAATAAGATCACGCAAGTCTAAAAAACTTCAAGGATTAAAAAAAAAGAAGAAAAAATGAATATGTACATAAGTACTATCTAAACGTAGACAAGTGTGCACAACTGTCATTACATTCCTTTGTTATCAAGTGGAACACTTGAGACTCTCACAAAACATACTTTTCTGATAATCACCTCAACCTTGTTTTGACCACATTCAGAACCTAGATATGGTGGTCAGTCCAATGCTTTGTAAAATCTATAATCTAGAACAAACAGCACTGAGTTTCAGAGGTTAGGAAGAGGGAAAGACAAGAAAAAAAATAGATTTTGCATTCATTCAGGGCATGACAATTACTTGCTTCCAATGTTTCAGGTAATTTCAAGATCACAACAGTTGACCATGATTGCTTTCCAGAACATTAAAATATGTTACTGCAAACTTTTCAAAAATATGCAGAAATAAAGGGAAGTGTGTTTCGTTCCAGAATATAAGCAATTCATAACTTGAAGACACCCTAGATAAGGATGATAATGATGCTAATAGCCAATAGCCAGATCTCCTCCTGCTGAAATTTCTACTAGATCTATACTCTACTGTTCTGAATTCTCCTATTAAAAAAGAAAGGAAGCCAGGCGCAGTGGCACAAGCCTGTAATCCCAGCACTTAGGGAGGCTGAGACAGGAGAATCACGAGTTCAAAGTCAGCCTCAGCAACGGCGAGGCGCTAAGCAACTCAGTGAGACCCCGTCTCTACATAAAACACAAAATAGGGCTGGGGATGTGGCTCAGTGGTCGAGTGACCCTGAGTTCAATCTCCAGTACCAAAAAAAAAAAAAAAAGAAAGAAAGACAAGAAAAAATTACCTAATTCCTGGGAAGGTTAAGTCCCTAATGTTCCCAAACTCTTTTTCAACCAATGCAGGACTTAATACTAGGTGCTCTGATTTGAACCTCTTTTTACCCGATGTAACATACATTTGCAATGAGAAGAGAAGATGATTAATCTATTCATTATTGCTTAGGCATCTACAATACAATTTATGCAATAATTCAGCTTTACTGCCCATCCAATATAATTTTGTACTCAGAAAACCTAACTACCATTCATAGGGTCTTTTCTCTGACAAATGCATTTTAACTTAGAAAATAAATGAGTCTGCATGCAGATTTTGAATGGCAGGAACATATGTTACCATATTGAGATGTGTTTTATTTTTATAAATTAAAGGGCATGAGAAGAGAAACAAAGAATCAAAGACTCAAAACAATTTAATTTCAACTTCTGTTTTTCAATTACACAATACATTTTTTAAAAAAATAATCATCTTCTCTAACAAACTGGTACAAAGGGAAATGTAATAACAGAGTCAGAGCAGGAAGTCACTTTGCAAAATTATTTGCCTTCGGAGTTGCTTGAAAGAGCTCTTAACTTTCATTTAAAATGGGCTTCCAAAAAACCCAAGTCACAGTTGTCTAAGGGACTAGAGAAATGCCACGGAGTTATGAGTGTATTAAATTAACAAGTTAGCACTCAACACCCATTGCCACAGGGCATCAGCCTCTGGAGAAAGGGTGACTGTCAAATTCTACATCGCTGCTTCAAGGCCATTCATTTCCAAGTTCAGGTAGTGACTTTTGTGGTCACACAGCTGGCCTGAAAACACGTGAAATTTTTCTTCACTTTTAATTTATAATCTCCTACTACATCCAACAGAAAGTAAGATTCAAGTTTCATAGTTTTCAACATACTCTCTGTATTTCCAAAACACATTGCCTTTTATATGGAATTGCTTGTTAAAATTACTCCAAACCTTTCTCTCCTTTTTTTTTTCTATTCCATTACACTTTATGCCATATTGGTGAAATGTAAGTTTGCAGTAGCTCTGCGATCATTATCATAATAGCTTTAGCAATTCGATCTAGGTAAAAGCAAATTGAAAACCCCAGTGGCTGGCTCAAAATATAGAAACAAAAATTTTAAAAATAAATTTAAAAAAACATAGAAGCTGGGGCTGGGGAAATAGCTCAGTTGGTAGAGTGCTTTCCTACCATGCACAAAGCCCTAGGTTCAATCCCCAGCACCACCCCCAAACAACAACAACAAAAAAAAACCCAGAAGTTGCATACCTGAAGTCAATCTCAACACTCAAGTGGTAGAAAATAAGGGTTCTTTATAAACATGAGAAATGTTACACCAAGGAGATGTTTTCCATTTGGACTTCACAGTAATGCTTTGGGATCTTAAAGTCACTGTGGACCACAATGGTATCCTAGTTATTTTCGTGCTGACATTCAGAGATCACAACAACTAAGTGGTACATTTGGGCAGATCTTCACTCCACATTCCAAATCATTTTCCACTGTGGAAAATTTTATTATTTTAATTATAATTATATTAATTATATTAATTATAGGCATATGCTAGTATAATTATACATTAACAGAATCTATAATTTTATTAATTATAATTTTAACACCCTCAGGTAGTAAAATTATCTTAATTTTTATTCTAATCCTTAAACTGCCCTCAAATTCAGATATTGTTGTCCATTACATTCTTCCAACTGCAAATCCCAGAGTTTTTCTCATAAGAACTGATTTCTTATTAGATTTAATATAACTTAAAATTTAAAACATTAACCTCCAAAACAACTTAATATTTAAACACTAACACCCCAAGGCCCTATTCCAAGAGAGGAATATAATTCCATCTGCAAACTTTTTTCAAAAAATCATTTCTCTATCCACTATTTACCCTGCTCACTGCCATCTTCTTAAAGCAGCATCTTGTGTTACACACATTAATGAAATAAGGTCCTCATTAGGGTTTTCCTCCACCCAATTCTCTGACACTAAATGAGTGTCCAATAATCAATTAAATTTGGAGGGGAGGCTTTTATGATTTAAGTATTAGATGTCCCCCAAAAGCTCACCTATGAGACAATGTAAGAATGTTTAGAAATTAAATGACTGGTTTATGAGAACCTTAACCCCATCAGTGAATTAATCCCTTGATAAGAATTAGCTGAGTGGTAACTAAAGGCAGTTAGGATGGGTGTGACTGGAGGAGATGGGTCACTGGGGGCGTGCCTTTGGGGTATATATATTCTCCTGATGAGTGGAATCCACCCCTACTTTCTCTCTCTGCTTCCGGATCATCATGTCCTGAGCTGCTTTCCTCCACCACACACTTTTGCTATGATATTCTGCCTCATTTCAGTCCCCGAGAAATGGAGTCAGCCATCTATGGACTGAGACCTCGGAAACTGAGCACCAAAATAAACTTTTCCTTCTCTAATTGTTCTTGTCAGGTCTTTAGCTCATAGGAGCAAAAAAGCTGACTAAAACAGACCATGATCTATAGGCTGAGGACTCAGTTGCACGGGACTGCCCCACGTCAGACACCAACTGAAAATGGCATGTCCAGACTGCCCACACTTCTGCCCAGCCAACTACATATTCAAGAGTTCTCACAACCCCTTCTTCAGGTTGGATAATTCCCTCAATAGATTCACAGTACTCAAGAAAGCACAGCACTTGCTAACTCTGCTTTACTATAAAGGTTATACCTCAGCAACAGCCCAATGGAAGAGATAAATAGGGTATGAACAGAAGTGTGGAGCAAGGGTTGCGGGGTACAGGTCTTCCATTCTGCATGCCTTTCCGTAGCATAGCACTATCCTACCACCTGGATGTATTCACTCACTCCCATGATAATGATACTGGTGCAAAGTTGAGAGACTTTTAAGTGGTAGGTGATTAAGTCATGAAGCCTCTGTTCCCATGAATGGATCAATGTCATTATCATGGTAGTAGGTTCCTGACAAAAGGATAAGTTCAGCTCATTCCTCTCTCCCCCTCTCTCTCTTTTCTCTCTCCCTCTCTCTCTCTCTCTCTCTCTCTCCACACACACACACACACACACACACACACACACACACACATACAACCTATTGTCTTTCCACCTTCTGCTATGAGATGATAGAGCAAGAAGACCCTCACTAGATGCAGTCACTCAATCTTGGACTTCCCAGCCTTCAGAACCATGAGTCAAATAACCGTCTATTGTTTATAAATTATCCAATCTGTGGTAGTCTATCGCAGCAGCAAAAAACAGACTAAGACAGTTCTTCTGGCTATTGGTCCCATTCTAAAACCATCTAGGGGCTCATGAGGAGTTACCTCATTAGCACAAACTCAGGTATGGTTGAAAGGGGCTCATTATGAATGACAGAGGACATTCCTATTACTCAGAAAATTCCAAAGATTTTAAGAATTCTGTTTCAGGGACCTGGGACAAAGACAAATATATTTTTGCATTATTCGTCTTAGTTCATTTTGTGTTGCTATAACAGAACACCACTGATTGAATAATTTATAAGGAAAAGAAATCTATTTGACTCATAAGAGTCCATGCAAGAGAAAGTTAGGGGAGGAAAGCCATAATCAGCCTTTGATCTGGAATCCACCTCTGCAATTAGGAAGCCACTTTCACAATAATGGCATAAATCAATTCATGAGGGCAGAACCCTCATGATTTAATCATTTCTTCAAGGGCCCACCCTTTGGCATTGTTGCATTGGGGATTAAGTTTCAAACACACGAACTTTGAGACACAAATGGTTTGAATATGAGGTATCCCTTAAAAGCTCCTATGTTAATGCTTGACTATTCAGAGATGAAATAATTAGACTATGAGAGCTGAACCAAATTGGTCCATCCTAGTTTGAATGGACAAACTGGGTGGTAACTATAGGCAGGTGGGGTGTGACTGGAGGAGGTAGGTCACTGGGGCCATGCCCTGGAAGGGTGCATGAGCAGTGTTCCCTCCTCCATGACCTTCAGCCACAACGCTCTGCCTCATCTTGGACCCAGAGTAATAGAACCAGCCGAGTATAAACTGAACCTCTGAAACCATGAGCCTAAAATTAAACTTTCCTCCTCTAAGTTGGTCTTGTTGACTTTTTGGACACAGCAACAAACAGCTGACTTAAATGCATAAATAGTATGCCATACTCCACCCTGGTCTTCTGCTTCAGCTTTTGCTTTCTGAATGGCAGCTGAAGTCACACCACAGTTCTCTCTTCTGCTTAAATCTTGCTGTGGTTTCCCACCAAATGCAGAAAGCCACCATGACATACTGAGCCCTACGTGCTCCTGCTCATCTTGCTACCCTCACTTCTTCCTCTTGCTCCTGTCCCTCCAGGCCTCCAGAGTCCACCACGTGACATTGCCTGCGTTCCTTGAACATGCCAACATCCACTCCACTCAGGGCCTTTGCCATTGCCGTGCCCTCTAACTGAACTCATGTTTCTTCTTTCTGTACATAGCTGATTTCTTTTCATCCTTCAGGTTTCAGATTAAATGTCACCTTCTCAGAGACTTCTTGCATCAGCCTCAGAACAACTCCCACTCCCGGTTCTGGTTTCTCTCTATTCTTGCACATGAGTTTCTTTGGTAGCATATACTGCAATCATTCATAGTCTTGTTTAGTAATGTTCCCAATGGTCATTGATCTTTTTGACCTCAATGCAAGCTCCAGGCAGGAGCATAACCACCATGCATTTTTAGTCTGGCTGAATGAAAGAATAAACACACACACGAAAATGGAGGGAGCAAAAAACAGCTAAAATCAAGTTTCTTAAAATAACACAACACCTAAAATCTTGGCTGTTTTTTTTTTTCACCTTTCTCTTAATAGGAACGACTAGTACTGTCTATGAATTACAAATGCGCTCCCTAAATACTCATTTCACTTTCAACATTTTGACTCCTCCCTCCTCATTCTGTTAGTCACCAAGACTGGTGGATCCCTGCATCTAATTCTGTCAACGTTTTGCCTTCAACATCAGTTCCAGTCCTCCTAACTGACTCTCGTATCACCCTCCTGTGGGTCACACAAAGGCCTCCTCTTTCTTCTCTTAGCTCAACCATCAGTTCCTCTTCCTGATACATATGTCTTCTAATGTCACTGTGAACCTTTCACTTCACTTTCCCAGAAGATCCATGTTTTATCTTATCACAGGTACGAAGAGTCTCAAAAATTGAATTACACTCACCTACATTTTTCCTTTCTCAAGCAGTCAATAATATTTCCCACTCCTTCTTTAAATAATTCCTTTGGCCTACTCCAATGCTTACCTTTCTATCCTCCAAATATATCAAGTTCATTACTCTCTCTGTATTTTTGCTTCATCATAGCACAGATTGGGAAGGAGGCTTTTCTCCCCCTTCATCAGCTGAAACCAAACATTTTCTTCCGAGTATAGTTCAGTTTCAACATCTTCACTTCAGCCTCTCCTCTCAGTTCCACCCACATGTTCTTGTCTTCTTTCCCAGTTCTTATAGCACTTAAACAATTGTTTCAGGCAACATTTGATTGTACAAGACTTATATTTTGTTCTCCTGTTATTTCATGTGTGTAATAGTTTCATATGAGACTGCAACCAAGGGCTGCATCCTTACTGCCTTATACTCCCAGCAGTGGCAAAAGCAGTGCTGATCCAACAAAAGCCTCTTACATAGATACGGGTTTACATGATCCTGAGGATGAATCTGTTCACCTATAGCTGTTCCAGGTAATCTGCAGTACCCGAGCAGACCACAGCATCTCTTATCCGGGTCTCTCCTGCATGACTCTCAATGTCTGAAATGTTCCCTTTCTACTTTCATTTACCTGGCAAATCCCTAATTCTCTCCATTCTCAGTGGGGACAACTCTACTAAGGAAAGGAAAGTACCTTTTGTCCATTCCTTACACACTCAGCTACCCTGACATTTATGGAAAGCGTCACCATCTAACATTCCATTAAATGTTCTTGATTCATAGCACCTGACACACTATATTATAAATGCCTATTAAACCGCTAGCTTCCCTGACTGATTCTTGCACTATTTAGGGTCAAAGAATTTATCTTTTTTTTTTCTTTACATCAGCAAAGCAATAGGTTTTAGTGATTGTTCAATAAATAAATGAACAAATAAATTGGCAACAAAATCTGTTTAAAAAGCTAAAAATTTAGTATCATAAGTATCATTTGAGTGTTAAAAAATGCCCAATATATCACATTCATACCACTTAGGATGGCTGTTTGTTTTTAATTCCAAAGATAATCCATCCGTAAGTACCCAATATGTATTGGGCATTGAGGAAACAGAAAAGATCCAAACAGATACAAAGTCCTAACCTCACAGACCTTCATCTTTCTAGTAGAGTCAGGAAAGGGATGATGGGATTTTGCTCTGACAGCTGGAAACCACAGACAAGTTCCAAGCAGGTTTTTGCAGTGATGCTGACGTGAATGCCAAAGTAGAGGCACTTTGAAAGGTAAGCAGTAGATAAAACTGGATCTACTTTAAAGGCAGAGTCAGCATGGTTGGCTGATGGACTGGCAGTGAGGTATGACAGAAAAGCAAGAGTCAAAGATGGATCGTATTTTGTGCATATATGGAATACAATTTGTGAAAGGTTTAGAAGAATATAATTTTGGAAAGAATATGTAGATACATGAAAAGCTTCTGTAAAATGATATTTTAAATTTTAATATGCAACAACTAAACTTCCCTTGGGCATATTTTGAAAGAATAGCAAGGGTCACATTTGCTTCTCAGACAAATTGATAAAATGGAATATAAAGACCTTGGACAACTACTAACAGTGTAGTTCGTGAAGCACTGCTTGTACTAAGTACCCTATAAAAGCCACTGAAATTTGTTTTCTGTAAGCCTCCAAAATTCTATTTTTAAAATGACCAATTCAATGTAGCTAGTACAATAGGTTACAATTTCTATGACTGCTAATAGGCACTTCAAAGCTCACACAATTATTATCATTAGTAATATTAATAATTATACCTTGAATTATATGGAACCATAATTTAGATGTCAAATGGACACATGATAGAGGCCAAAATTTATGCCTGTCCTAAGTCATAATCTAATACAAGACAAGGTGATGTGAGATGGCTTTGACCTAGGAGTAAAAGCCTATGGAATAAAAAGTCCCCATATGAGTGACTCAGAATGACTTAAGCCACCTAAGACTAAATACTGAGAGGAATAGTAGGAGATTTGGGCTGTCAGGTAGCTACTTAAATAACCCAAATAATCAGCTACTGTGCTTACTGTCTATAATTTGGGGTAAAGCTGGTAATAATGGTTTATTTTCTTTTCATGCATTGAAGTATATGTCTGAAAAACTTACTGAATCTGGGGATTTAAACAACTAGACTGTTTATAAACATATGATGCAACAGTAAGTCTGTATAATGACTGAGTCTCTTGCAAAATAATTCAGTAGAGGTCACGATGAGTTATAACTTGGACTCTGGAGTTTTAATTGGGCAGAAACAAGCCATTCTCACTCAGTCTGTGAACTCTCTCTCTTTTTTTTTCTCCTCACAGACTCTAAGTAGTTTACACAATAAATAGTTATTTCCATGGTAGAAATGGCCAACATGTCTAAGCCTCAAACTTAAACCTGTTATTATGGTTAGAAATCAAGGTTGCCCTTCTTCCAGATTTTCACAGCCACACAACTTTTGACCTAGCTGATGGAAATGTAAGAGTACACCATTTCCTGACCTCCTAACACAGGCAAAAAATCAACACATTAAGGTGTTTATTTTGCTGACAAGTGATACAATGTATAGATTCTTGCCAAACAAAGAATTTTAAGCCAGAGTTCACCTATACATTTTCCATGTTCTCTTATTGAGGACTTTCATATAAAACACACTTAAAAATTTCACACTTTATAATTTATTGATGACATTACAGAATACAATTGGAACTTTCAGAATCTCAATGGGTACATAATGATCTCCATAACCCGAGATCAGCCCCATGACAGAAAGTCTCATTTCTCGTGCATGCAGAAGGGAAGAACTTCCCTTTGTACATAGATTTTCTCCCATCTAAACATCTTTCATAAATGTGACAAGTCAATTTCTTTTCCCCTTCTTAAAAGTTATGTTTTAAACTTACCCCTTCCCTGAGCAGGAAAGCTATAACCCTTGCCAAACCCCACAGGATGGCAAACATGGCTTCCACTGTGGGTCTGCATTTAGTCTATTCTTGGACACCATCTGATTCACATAGAGAAGACGTCTACATATACTCATTCTACTGTCTAAAAGGTGCTGGATGCATGCATGATCAAGCTCAAGGACAAGACCATGTTACATCTGTAACCTTTTTCAACATTAAACAAATAATGGGATTAGGCAAAACCTCAAGGGCCTAAATGACCTTGTTCTTGTAATCCTTGTATTTCAGTGTGAACTTTGTTTATGCTATTGACAAAAATATCATATTAAAAAACAAACCATGAAAGAATCATAATGCATGAGCATGTAACAACACTCATTCTATTGAAATAAAGATTTAAAATTTACAAACTGAAAAAGGTGACATCAAAGAACTTCATGGAAAGAATACTGAAACTGTAGTCAAATCTTTTCCTGCAACACTAAAGAGATACAGACATGTGGAAAGTAAAAACTACTTGTCCAAAGAAATCATTGTTTCAAGCCAGTCTTGACATTGCTATGCATTTGTTAAATGTCTCTACTGTGTTGGTCCAGAGTTTCAGATACATTTTAAATATAACTCAGTGTTCTGAAACAATGACTAATTCATTTCTATTGCTCCTCTGTTCAAAATTTCAAGACTCCTTTTCAGAACCAATTTATCACAATCTAGTTTTCTACCTCAGGAAGACCTTTTTGCTCAACTATATAAATAAATTCAAACAAATGAATTTTAGGTCACAAACTATACCAAAATAAAACACAAAATAAGTTGTCTCCTACCTATGGTTGTAATAACAGTGCCAGCAAAGAAGAAGGAACTTCCCAAATCCCAGTGACTGATTTGATTGGAGGTGTTTCCTAAGGGTATAATCCCTGCATTTATTGCTGCCACTATTTGCTGCAAGTTTAAAAAGAAATTTATCAGTGCACATCAATTACAGAGAGGCATCCAACAGTATCATTCCCACCCCAGAAATGACTAATTACACAAAGAGATTCAATTTTAAAGCTTTAATTTTCTATTTAAAATTATAGATATTTAAACTTCATAGTAAAGACTTTCATAGCAGTTAATAAGAAATTTACATTTGATATCAAATGAATGGATCTGTATCAAGCTTCTAATATACAATGTGTACAACCAATGTGCATGCATATCATCAATTAACATAGTGGCACATTGAATTAAACAACTAAATATAATGATGTCCTATAGTAAGCACCACAGATTTGTTAAAGGTTAAAATATGAGAGTGCAAATTACAATTTAAATAATATGCAATAGTTTCATCAATAAAGAGTATACCCAAAGTGTTAATCATTTCAAATGTTAAACGTATGCATCCAAGCCTGAGTTGTCTATAATTGAAGAGAGCTTATATTAAAAAGTTCCAACAAAACAGCCTCAGAGGAAAGAAAGAAGGAAAAAAAGCAATAGCAATTCACTGTCTATCCAGTTAGATTCAGATTACTTAAATCTCTATACATTCTTATCAATTTTATAGCAAGGAAAATCACCAAGGATTGGCATCTGCACTATTAACACAGGGACTGTTAGGATCTAGATTCTTCTCTGACTAGTACTGAGGGGTAGACAGAAAGATAACATTATAATCCCTTCTTCAATCATCAGATGTTGGAGAACGAAAGAAGATAATGTAAGAACAAATGATATGAAATGAAAATGTAGAGAAGAGAAATATACAGATTATATGAGAGGATGTTTTGGTTGGAAATAGAGTTTTAGAGGTCTTTATCAGTTAATTTTCAGATTTTTAATACTGAAAGAGTTTCATTTGATAAGAAAATTAAAGATCAAGAAATGAGTGACTTGTTTAGTTATATAGCATACTGGCAAATGGTCAGTAAGTACATTTGGAAAATGGAGATAGTTCCCAAGGAAGTGACTGGAAAAAGGCAAATGGGAAAAAAAGGAAACCAAGAAGTGAAATGGAATTTCAAATCTCATTTCAAGCTGACTCTTATAATATCTGTTTGTATTCATCTATGAATTAAAATTTCTATACTTGTATGTAAAGACAATTGAATTGTATTGAATTGACAGTGATCTGTTTACTCTAAAAAAATTACAATATGGAAATGCATTAAAAAGATAATAAAAACTAAACATAATTCCTGAATCCTGAGATAATCACTGCCACTGTTTTAAGGTATCTACTCAAGGTAGCTTGATATGCTTTCTACATAGGTGGATCAATAAATTATAGTTGGATGGTTGGATTCATGAATGATATAAAATGTTGCACTTGCTAATTTTAACATGATTCCACTGCAGGTTTTCTTTGTCATTACCACACATACATAATCATGGTCAATATGTAGATACATATGGTGTTCTAAAATTTGCCTCATAACAAAAAACATGCTGTTGTGAATGCATTTGTGTATACATGCTTTCTATTTCTGGATATTCCCTCAGGAGATATTGTTAGAAATAAATGTGCCACACTAAAGATTATAAAGGTACCTTAGGTACAAGAGCAAATAGTTATCCAAGGAGGGTTTTACAACTGACCTCCTACAATTTATGAATGCTTAGCAATACCTCTAATACTAATAGCATGTTATCTTTACTGGACTAATGAAAATGTTTACATTTATATATCATCTATTGAGAATAATATTGGACACTAATGCTTCCTTTATTCTATGTTAAATGGACACATAGACACCTATGTACACAGCACACAATGAAGCTAGTTTTGAGAGAGTTCATTCTGTTTGCCTCTCTAGGGTAAGCTTAATACCAGACAAGGCAGTTCTCACTTTATTATCCTTCTTTCAAAACATGTGCTTTGCAGTTATTGTCGTTTTATTCTTGCATAAACTTTATAATCATTTAGTTAAATTTTATAGAAATTTTCATTTCCATGAGTTTAATACATTTTCATTGAAACATGATACATATTTTAAAATTGAAAATATATAAAACCTATAAATTAATTAAGGAAAACTAACATTATTATAACAGCTGAACTTCTCACCAATGAACATGGCATGTATCTCTATTAACTGAGTACTTTATAATATACCTAGAGTGTTATAACATATTCCATATAGATCTATACATTTATTTACAAATATTTTCTCTTCCCATTTTAAATTATAATTGTTTTTTACTGTTGAATACATAAATACATGTTATTCATCCTTTTCACCAGCAAGTCTCAAATTTGATATCTTAAAACCATTTTATTATCTCAAAATTTATTGAAGACTTTTATTTGGATAATAAATAATTAATATTTACCATATGTTTGAATTTTTAATTTTAAAATGTTTTGATTAATTCATATAAAAGTAAAAAGAATCCCATGTAAATATTCTACATTTATGAAAAATAATTTTTCCAAAGCAAACAAAAGACATAGTGAAAAGACAAGCAGTTTTATAATTTTATAAATATAATGTCTGGCTTATTAGAAAAAAATTCTATTTTAGTATATGCTTCCACATTCAATCTGTCAAGATAGCATATCACATAGTCTATGGAAAACTCCAGTGCACCTTCATAAAACAAAAGGCAGAACGCTTGCCTACCATGCACAAGAAAAAACATATATACCTTAGTATTATTTAGAAAATAACTTTGACCTTGTCAAACCTCTGACGGTGTCTTGGGGACCACATTTTGAGGACCACTGCTTAATATTAAATTCATTATTACACCCTTTTGTTTGTGTGTTTGATTTTGATTCTACCTGGAAAACTGAAACTAAACAAGTGTATTACTTACAAATCCCAACATTTAATCTCATCTTTCAATAGCTACATTTTATTACTTTTCATTTCTCACTTCATTGTCCAGTTTGTCCAGAGCCAATGCTAAATAAGAACATTAAAAGCAGATTCTTTGTTTTTAATCATATAAAATTCTCAATGAATGTTTTATCATTAAATATTTTGACTACTGGCAGGCGAATGATATTTAAATACATTATGAGAGCAGGCATCAAAAAGACATAAAGCTTTTAAAAAAATACCTTTGAAAAATAATTTAAGACAGCAATAACCATATTAACCATATTATATTAACCATATATAATAGGTGAAAAATAAAAATTATTCTATTTAAGCATAAATCAAATGAAAATTATAAGTTCATATACTCTAACACTAGTGAAATCATAACTTAGGTAGCTAAAAAGACAAATCAAGGCATAACAAATCTGAAAGGGCTGCTTATGATAAGCCTGCTATTAGCTGGGTACTCTGGAGGAAAGAGCCTCATAGCTAATAAACATGGGGGCACCACACCTTTGCATGAGCTGGCAAACACTATAGACATACACCCCAGGAACACCAGAGTGTCACTCTGAGGAAAAACTAACACTTCCCATAAACTTCAGGGAAGAGGAAAGTTTAGACAGATTGTATATAAAAATAGTATATTTTTATACTTTACAGACATTTCTTCAACACGTTCATTTATTTTTTTAAAAATTATTATTAGTCTACGGTGACAGGCAACAGCAAAGCAACAGCCAAGTAAAAACATAAATGATAGAACTATAAATGAGAAAAGGGAAGGCAAGTCTTCAGACTTCACTTGATCAATTAAATAGAATTATCTTATTGGCTAGAGCAAGCTAATTTCTCCAATAATTAATTTAATACAGTTTCAGGGCCAACACCATTATTTCATTGTATTCCCTCCCAAGGGTTGGGGTGTAGCTCAGTGGTAGGGTGCTTGTCTAGCATGCCTGAGGTCCTGGGTTCAGTCCCCTGCACTGCAAAATAAATAATGGCTTTTCTTTTATTCTTTCCTTTGTCAATGGTGAGGTGCAATGTTGCTTAGTCAGATACTTGAATAAAGTCTACAAATTATTTAAATTCAAAAGAAGCAAATTCAGTGCTGTAACCAGAAATGTCAGTGTCTGGCAATGTGAGGGTTGTAAATAAGCATCTCAGAGCTGTGATTGTCGAAACAGAGGCTTGAGATCAAACTAAAAATACATCAAGTCACTATGCGAATGAATCTACTATGAGGTCTTCTCTCTAGTTCTCATAAATGTCTTATGTTTTTGGACACAATCTCTTTATCAACATCCACAGGAAACTAGATGTCCTTTCCTACCCAGACAGATCTAGGACTCTTCAATTTTACTCTTGATTCAGATTATCAGAGCACTTAGCAAATGTCTTCATGAGAACCGTTTCCATTTGTGCCATATCACATAACTAAAGTAACATGATCACTTAGTAGATACTAAAATTCACTTTTCTATCAAAAGCAACTTTTTTAAACAATCATGTTGACGTTGACAACTGATGAATAGGTTGATGTCTTTGGGTTAAGATAAAGAAAATGTGCATTCCTATGCATATAATGCTAAGATAGGATTACTTCAAATGTCGATTGAGGAAGAGTTTCCAAGATTAAACCCTAAAAACAGTACAAGATAATGTTGATTGAATTCCCACTTGATTTTGCACCTCAGTTTATAAACAAATATATAGAGTGCACAGTAAGGAAAACAAGTCAAATACATGGTTCTGGTTAAGAATAGAGACTTCAACTTAAGAGAGGTCTTAGAGGCTTATTTGCACTCAGATGATAAAAACAATTATGCATAAAGGTAATTACAGAAAATCTTGGTTTCCATGACAATAATGGCTTCACATTCAAGGTGCAAGGAGCTCTGCTGTGAATTTGTGCATTCTTGAACTATAAAATGTTAGTTGATCTCTCTGTGTCCTCTGGTCTAATGAAACTATATTCAGCTTTAACACCAAAGTGTGTTAAGAAGTGTGTTGATAAGACACACTTCTTGTAATCATATAGTAGCACAAATGAAATTCCAGGAAATAACTGAAGATCAAAGTCTTTCCGTGAGTCCAATGCCAAGGAACGACTTTTCATGTGTTATGAGGTATTAGAATGGCTACTTTTTTCATTAAAGGAAAAAATACTGGAAATCAAGCAACCTCCAGAAGTCTGAAGCACATTATTATTTTCAGAGTAATCTTATTGTGGATCTGAACATACAAGTGACACAAACAAACTCTAATTCCACTTCTTTTCAAATATTCAGATGCTCATATTCCTCCAAACAATACAGAATGTTCCAAATGTTTTCTACAAAATCTTCCTCTTAATATCATATTCAAGATGTCATTAAAATGTACTACCACACCTATAATCCTAAAAGTTAGGTCACAGTAGTTTGAACATATTAAGCGATATTCTGAATTGCAGGTCTAAGGTGTCAACAACCAATTATGTTATATTCATGATATGTGTATAACTGATTCAAATGACAACTTCTTTTAATTGGATATTTAAGAATGTTCTTATTTTTTCTCCTATTGAAAAAGGGCATTATTTCCAATAAATTGATATAATGGACGAGTCCATTTATAATTATACTGGTATCTGTATTATTATACATTTTGTCAAAGAGTAATATAGGTATTTTTTGCCAAATTCATGTTAGGTATGATTATAGATCTTTATTTGCAACAATTTCCTTGTAGAGTACCATTTTTACCTTCAGAAGCAACTAGTCTTTAGAAATCAAATCACACATCTACAACAAACTTTCTGACCATTTCAACCATGTAGGCAAGGATATTTTGAAAAAGTAGAAGAATGCATAATGAGAAAAGAGAAATAATAAATGATGCTCTTACTGTCAAATAATTTAGTGAGAAGATAAAAAGTTGTCATTACAATTCATGTTTACAACACAAAAATAATCATCAACCATCAACAACAGTTTTGTATGAGTTGTTGCTAGAGGCTGCAGATCCTCATGCATCTCATTTTTAACCTCTGGCTATGTGTCAACATTATGACTACTTAATCTCAGAACATATGGCTACTTTGAAAGGTCCTGCTAATAAAACCAGAGAATATCCAAGATGGGCCTTACTCTTAAAGGTTCAGAATATATATATAATGCTGGTGGAGTCTAGGCAATCTCAACTGAAATGTTTGAATTGATAAGGGTCAACATTGAATTATCCATTTCCTAAACTTTAAAAAAAATTTCCCTGGACATGTTTGTCTGGAATGTTATTTATAGGCATAATTTACACAAGAAGCATCTCCTCTATTATCAGTGACAAGTAGCAGTCTTAGTCACTGGGGCTACTTCTTAGGCCATTATACATATCAAATTAGGTTCCATCCATGGGCAGCAGTATATGGCTTGACAGTGAATTTACACAGAAAACCATCCCATGACACATTCTTTGCACCACTGAGGATAGTGCAAAGAAACCAGACCAATATTCTTATTAGTTCTTTCTCCTTTCACAATATTCTAGAAATTAAAACAATGCATGGCTTCATTGAATGAGGTGATATTTCTCTTAGAGTGCCACTTAGGACATAGATAATCCACAAGGCAGCATGCAACTTCTTGAAAACCACATTATATCAGCACATTGCTCTTTAAGAATATTTCATGAACAGTTCTCAGCTAATGCAAATAGTACATTAAACCATATGAAATTGCTGAACTCTGAGCATTTGGGGCCTATAAAATGGTATTTTAATATCAGCATACAAAAGGATGGTACTTGTGTTTTGATGAATAGCATGTAATAACATACTAGATTTTATCACACCATGGTATTTATTATTACAGAATTAAAGCCAATTCCCATAACCAGAAAATTGTTAATAGATCAATCTGTTAGGACTGTGCTTACAATTCTACAGTGAAGAACATATACTTACTAGTTTAAATTAAATCTCATGTTGCTGAGAATGTTACTTCTAAAAATACAGATCAATTCCTCAGTAGAAACTCAAATTCTGTTCAATTTTTTGCATATTTATGAGAAACCCAGAGATACTACATAATTACGATTATTATATTTTGTAGAAGTAAAATTTTACATTCATGACAACATCAAACATTCATACTAATTAATATACATTCTAATCTAAGTGAAAAAATGAACTTATGACAGGAGAAATAGAGATAGCTACACAAATCCAAGTAGTAAACAACATCTCCAAATTACATTACACAATTCAATAATAGTTATAAGTATTGATAAACATTATGCTTTCTAAATCTTACATCAACAATCTGTTTCTTTTCTAAAAAGCACAGTTCTAATTTTATACAGAGAAAACAAAAGGAGTAATACTTTTGCATTTTTTATACAACACGTAAGTGTTAGCTGCCACTACATTTAGAAATTGGTAAAGAAGCACATTTTCAAGTATATTTTGCAACTAAGAAAGGTAACATGTAATACTATTTTTAATCTATTGTTTTTATTGGAAAAAATTTGAGTCAAAATGTATTTCATGTTTTTGTAAAAAGGTTTTCAAAGTCCTGAAATGTGTTCGCAAGTAAAAGGAGACCTAAATTTAACCACACATTAATTAGAAACTTCTTATGGAAAAGCAATGTTTTTTGGTTTTTGTTTTAAATGAAACCTAAGTTTTACAACTTAGAAAAGGAGAGTACTTCCTACAGGGGGAAATTTTTGTGCCAGTCTAAAATCTGCTGCCTTACCTTCTCATGGTGTTCCTTCTATTTAAGGATTATGCAATTGCATGTCAAAGCTATTTTTACAGGCTAATGAAATGTACAGTTTTTTTTCTTGTTCTTTTGAAAGTGTGAATTTATTTCCTATTAGTAGAAACAAAAATTTAAAATCCAAAGCAGGGAACAACAGAGTTAGGGGTGGATGACATCAAAGGGCCAGAAAGCAAATGGCATACTGCTGGGTATTAGAGCTATCTTTCTGGTCTTACCCACTTGAGAAGGTTTTTTAATCATAAAATAATGTACATGTAATTGGGTATTTGGAAAAATAATGCTAAAAAGACAAAATAGTCCCTCAAACAGTTTTTGGCAGCATTGTTTAATTTTGCTTTTTATAGTTGTAATAATTAAATGTCATCAATAATTTGCATATAATCTAAGCATGTTCTAAGGCATCTGGAAGTCTTCAGAGCTTCAAATGACTGCAATATCTCACTGAGTAGCTATATGCAATATAGTTGACATAACCATTGCTCTATTATTGAATAAATCTGTATAATGGTGTCCCAGGGCAAGTGACCATTGCAGAATTGTTATAGAGAAGATTTCAAACATCAGACAAGGAATGAACTTGAAACACTGAAATCCTTTCATTCTTTAAGCCTGAACAAAATGAGCACAGTGTGAATAGTAAAGGATAAAATATGGTCAATTGAGAACCTGAGTCCCTGCAAATCTGAAAGAGCCAGAAAAATACATGTGAAGCAAGCATACTGAAACCTGCATTTCCCCAGCTGTGCATTTTTTTCTTAAGTCTTTCTAGATTCCCTATTAGGGTATGAAATAATATTTTATGGAAATGTTAATTTTTGTCTACATTTCTGGTCACCTTCTACCCCATCTGAATGGAGGCAAAAAAGATAAGGGAAAAGGAAATCATAGAGAAGGAGGGAGAGAAAGAGGTCATACAAAACAAAAAGGGTAAGTAGAAAGAAAGAAGATAAATCTTATTTAAATAGAAAAAAAAAAGAGTTCTAGAAGAACAAGGTAGGAACTTAGTTCAAGTTAGAGTTACTTTATTTTTCTAGGAATTTCTTTTAAAATAAATTGTCTTCAAAGTAGGATTTGAGTAGGCAGGAGCCTGAAACCGGCATTTAAGAAAGTATTTTCACACTACTTTGCTTAAGGCCTGCTACAATAAACAATATATATTCACACAATATGTTTTTAAGGCCTGAATTTCTAAACTAATGAGAAGAAATAAGCTAAAGTGAGACAAAGGGAGTTTACTCTGTTAACTACCTGCTTCCATAGAATTTCCAAACTTGAAAAAATTTCTGTTGGCTTTTTTCTACAGAAGGTCACTAATCTCTATTCATTTGATTTCTCAATATATTTAAGACTTTATTTCCATTTCAGATACAACTTTAACCCCCCCCCTCTGCAAACTGTTTTATATCTATATAAATGTAACTATAGTGGAAATGGTAAGGAAATTATTCAAATTTCCATAAAGACAATCTTTTATAATTGTAAGCTTTAAAGACAAATGAATTTTTCCCTATCTATCTTGAATATAAAACTGAAGAACCCCAGAAAAGATTAAAAATCTTATGCTGTAGATACACACACACACACAAATAACAAAGTGATCAGTTAACAAAACTTGGTATTTGAATCAACAAACTTCCTATAACCCAAATTAGTCACCAGTGAAAGCCAAACGCCACCCTACTGAAACATTCCAGTGATGTGATAGACAGATCCTGTTTTAGGCCACATAAAATTTATGTATTTCTCACTTCAACCGAGTTGACTCATTGCCATTAATAATCCCACCAGAAATTTCTCTGCTTTCAAATTTCTTAATATACTTAAGAGGAAGTTTACTAATGACTTGCTAACGTTATGTAGAGGAAAGGAAGTCTTGCAAAACTGTTTAATATGTTTATATTTCTTGGCTCAGTGTTACAAAATTGAAACAGCAAAAATAATATATGAGTAACTTCCCAAAACACAGTAATTCATACTCATCCTGTCAGCTTCTTTGCTTTTGTTCAAATTTCCCCTGACTTTCTCAATTACATACTCATACACTCACTACAGATGGCAGATATTGAAGTGGTTGAAATCCATTTTGTTGAGAAACAGGAATCCAATAGAATTTCTTTCAATTTTTCAAGCCAACAGGAACAGCAGAAGTACCCCCTTGACACCTGTCCAGGAGTTATTTCACAAAAATGCAATTAAATGCTTCCCTCAGGCACCTCTCAGGCTGACAGGAGAGTGTCACCCGCTGCAAACAAGTTTGGCACCTTTCCTGGTGTTTTCCACAATAGTTACTCACATATGCTGTATTGTTCATCCTCCTTTACACAAGGATGCCAATCTCAAGAGCATTTCAGAGCACAAAACCCATGAAAGAGAAGATGTCCTAAAATTCATTTGACAGACATGAAAATGGTTGGTCTTCTTTGCTGAGAGGTCCAGAATATGAAGATGTCTCTGCCAGGGAAGTCTCTAGTGGAGGCCAAGTCCAATGCCTGAAAGGACCCCAAGCTGAACCAAACATTCTCAGTAGACTTCCTGTCCCCTAATTCCCACAATCTGAGAGTGTGTTTATGCTAATGAAACAAATAGAAAACATTTAAACTGTGCAGGGAGCAAGAGAAGAATGAAAAAAAAATCTCCATAAAGTAATGTGTACTCTCTTGAGGACCCAGAGGAGGCATGGAGGAAAAAGAGTACTGGCATTTGGAGATGACCGAATATACCAGAACCTCATTGACGTTTTGATTTTAAACCACCTGCTGTGCATCTGTTGGGTGTGCTCTGGACAGCTCCCTCTTCTTAGGTTAATTATTTGTAACCAGCAGCGCAATTCCTGAGGGGTTTCACCAGTAACCTTGTGAGAATTATTTATATAGTGTCACTTAACAGAAATCAGATACAAATTATTTCTTTCACAAAAGATAAGGCATAGAGAGCCTAGGCAGACTAGTAAGTCAAAATAAGTGAAAACAATAATAAAAGGAACTTGGCAAACTAGTGTCAAGGCTTGGAGTAATAATTTTGGAGTAATAATTCTCTCCCATCTCAGAACATACCTCTTGACCTCTTCCCTTAGCTCACAGAAACCACACACTAGCTGTCCTCCCCACTCCCTGATTGCTCTGTATCACGTGTAAGCCTATACTTCTTTTCTTCTCCATCCATCCTCACTCGGAGGATTTCACTTAAATACAAAGCTTTAAATATCCTCAATAGGTTGATAACTCTCAAATGTATTCAGCTTGCACTGCTATTCCAGCTGGATGTCTGAAAGGCAACTTAAACTAATCATGTACCAAACTGAACCCTGATCTCTTCCTTGAAACTTGCTTCATCTGGATTTTTCCCATCTCTTTACCTGCCAACTTTATTTTTCCAGTTCTTTAAGAAGAAATCTATGAATCATCTTTGACTTTATTCTCATACAACTCACATCAAGTCCTATTGGCTTTACCTTCAAAATATCCCAAATTCTATCACATCAATTGATTTCATCTTTATACAGGCCATCAACATTTCCCTGCTGGGTTTTTGCAGCAGACTCTCATTTTTATCCCACTACATTATATTCTTCACAGGACATCCACAGTGATTCCAAGACATGTGGCTGACTCTTTTTCAAGTTCTTTCATAGTCTTTCAACTCATTCCAAATGAAATCCAAGATCTTTTACAAAGATGTACAAGGCCCTACAGTAACTGTGCCACTATTACCTCTCTGGTCTTTTTTCATACAAATCCTCCTTTCAATGATTCCCTCTAACTACGTGACCTCTGCCAATAATGTGCCTGCTTCTGAGCTTTTGTACTTACTCTTCCTTCTACCTGGAATGCCTTTCCCCAGTTATTCACTTGTGTGTGTACAGCTTTTTATTGTCTTTCAGGACTCTGTTAAAACATTTCATTCCCTGATCAGCCAATTTTATTAGCTCAGATAGTGACTCTTTATCATGCACCCATACTATTTTTCAAGACATTTAAAATTATTTGAAATTATATTATGTATTTATTAGTTTACTCACTGTTTTTATAATTATAAGAAAATCACCTGAGTTGCTTATTATATCATCTCAAAGCCTCAAAGAGGTGCATTCATTTAGCAAGAAGGCAGAATAAGAAGTCCCAAACTCTCTCTCATCCTCTCAGAGATATAGATTCTACAGTACACAGAACAATTCCTTTTGTGAGAAATCAGAAACCAGTTAAGTGCCTCCTGCCCCAGGGACACATGAAATTAGCCAAATCAAAGTCAGCAGGAAAAGGTGTGGTGTTGGTGCTCGCTTGCTATGGCCATCCCACACACAGCCCTAGCTCAGTGTAATATAAGAAAAAAAATCCTCCATGTCCAGATTCTCCATGGGGAGAGAAAAAAGGTCTGGAATATATTTCCAACATGCAGCCTTTTCAGGTGGCAACCTAAGGAATTGGTTTCTGCTTACCCAATTCAGACTCAGAGCACTGGGTGGATCTGACATACTCCAAAACATCAGGGGCTACTAAAGAAAGAAGAGCTAGGCAACATGTGGTAGCTCCAAAGAACCTGTACTATCTATCACATGCATACAACAGTGGGAGCAGCAGATTATAAACTCATAGGGGAAAAAATGAGTACACTTTTCTAATTAGTAACTTAAATATACCAATCCAGAGGATACACACACTCTAAAAATGTTTAAGAAGCCCCCCAGATTCTCAAACCAGACTTTTCTAAGAATTTTTTTTCCTGTAAAATCAAGCCCTTACAGATTGAGAGAGGTAACTTCTTTCAAATGTGCAGGGACCATCATGAACATTACAGAGTATATAAAGAAACAGGGAAAAATGGCCCAATCAAAGAAACATAATAAAGCTCCAGAAACTGATGTTAAAGAAACAGATGCATATAATTTACCTAAAAAAGATTAATAATAGTCAGCGTAAAGGTACTCAATGACCTCAGAAAAATAACCCATACATAAAATGAGAATATCAACAGAAAAAATAAATATATAAATAAGAAACAAACAAATCTTGTAGTTGAGGAATATAATAACTGAGCTTAAAATTTTACTAGTTTCTACAGAAGCCTTGACTAAACACAAAAAAGAATCAGTGCACTCAAACACAGGCCAAATAATATCCTATTAACAGAAGAGAAGAGAAGGAAAAAAGGAAATGAAAGGAAAAGAAAAGAAGAGAGGAAGTGAAGAAAGCCTCATGACTTATGAGATATTATCAACTAGACAGACAAATGCAAAAATACTAAAGGGCATTTTTAAAAGCTGATGGAAAGCAGTATATTCAACAGTGGAAAAGTGAAATATTTTCCTCTAAGGCCAGGAATAAGGCAAGGTGGACCACTCTCACAACTTCTATTCAAATAGTACCAGAAGTGCTAGGTACAGCAACTAGGGAAGAAAAAGAAAAAAAACATATTCAGGTCATAAGGGAAAGGGAAATTACCTCTACATTTAGATGACATGATCTCATATATAGAAAACTCTAAAGACCTTTAAAAAATAATGTTAGAATCAATAAATAAAATCATTAAATTTTAGGACACAAAATTAACATAAAAAATCTGTTGTTTGACTATACACTGACAATAAACTACCTAAAAAAGGACATTAAGGAAATAATCCTGTTTACCATAGTACTGAAAAGAATAAAATGTATAAGAATAAACTTAACCAAGGAGGTAAAAAAAATACAATTAAAACTACAAACATTGCTAAGATAAATTAAAAGTAACAAGAAATAAATGGAAAGATTTCTCATATTAAAGTGTTAGAAGACTTAATTTTGTTAAAATGTCCCTACTACCTAGAGTAATCTACATTGTCAGTATAATCCCTATAAATATCCCAATGACATATGGAACAAACAAAGGCCCATAAACAACTAAAACAGTCTTCAGAAAGAACAAAACTAAATGCTCACACTTCTTGATTTCAAAACATATTACAAAGGTATAATAATTAAATGGGGGTAGATAAGCATATGATAAGATGCTTCAGAGAAATTCGTGGCATCAGAGAAATTCAAATTACAACAATGAAATACCACTGCACACCTATTAGAAGGGCCAAAATCCAAAACACTGACAACACTATATGCTGGTGAGGACATGAAAGAACAGGAACTCTTATGCAGTGCTCATGGAAACACAAACTGGTATATTCACTTTGAAAAACAATTTCTTATAAAATTAAGCATAGTTCCCAGCTAGCCCACTTCTCAGTTTATACCCCAAAGGACTTAAAATCAGCACATTATAGTGATGCAGCCACATCAATGATTATAGCAACTCAATTCACACTAGCTATATTATGGAACCAACTTAGGTGCCCTTCAACAGATGCATGGATAAAAAAATCAATCAACCTAAAAGAATGAAATTATGGCATTTGCCAGTGAATGACTGGAGCTGGAGAATATCATGTTAAGCAAAATAAGCCAATCCCAAAGAAACAAAGGCAGAATGTTTTCTCCAATATTCAAATGCTAATTCACAATGGGGGGGGGTTGGAAGAATAGAGTCACTATAGATTAGGTAGAGGGGAGTGAAGAGACGGGATGGGGTATGAGGATAGGAAAGATAGTAGAATTAATCAGACATTATTAGCCTATGTACATATATAACTATTGACCAGCTGGATTCTACATCATATATAACCAGAAGAATGAGAAATAATACTCCATTATATATGATGTAAAAAAAAATTAAGCATAGTTTTACCATATGATTCAATGATCATGCTCCTTGATATTTACCTGAAGAAGTGAAAATTTATTTCCACCCAAAAACATGCACACAGATATTTATAGTAGCTTTATTCGTAATTGCTAAGACTTGAAAGCAACCAGGATATCCTTCAATAAATTAATGGGCAATAAACTGTAGGACAGCAGACAATGTAATATTATTCAGTGCTACAAAGAAATGAGCTATCAAGGCCATGAAAAGGCACAGAGGAAACTTAAATGGATATTAGGAAGTCACAGAGATCAATCTGAAAATGCTACATGCTGTGATTCCAACTATATGACATTATAGAAAAGGTGAAACTGTTGAGACAGTAAAAAGCCCAGTTTTCCCCAGGAGTTAGGAGTAGTGAAGTGTGTTACTCAGTTGTTCATCACTGTGACAAATACTTAAGGAAAATGAGTTGGAGAAGGTAAGATTTATGTTGGCTCAGGGTATCAGAAGTTTCAGTAGACAGTCAACTGGCTCCACCATTTTGGACCTGACATGAAGCAGAACATCATGGTGGAAAAATATGACAAAGAAGAACTGCTTGGCTCATGGCAGTGAGGAAGCAGAGAAAGAGAGGAAGGGGCCAGGGACAAGATATAGTCCCCAAGGGCCTATCCCAGTAATCTACTTCCTCTGACCATGCCCCACATACCCACAGTTTCCACCACCTCCCAGTAGTCCATTCCGCTATCAATGGCTTAATCCACTGATGAGATCAATGTCTTCATGATCCAATCATTTTTTCAAAGCATTGCTGCATTGGTGACTAAGTCTTCAGTGAGTGAGGTTTTGGGAGACATTCCAGATCCAAACCATAACATGAGGGATAAATAGAGCACAGAGGATTTTTAGTGCAGTGAAACTACTCTGTATGATACTGTAATGGTAGACACATGCCATTACACATTTGTCCAAACCCATGGAATGCACACCTTTATAACATTGGTTTTGACAAGATTTTCTTGGATATGACCCCAAAATTCCAGGCAACAAAAGCAAAACTAGACTAGTGGAATTACATCAAACTAAGAAGTTTCTGTGCAGCAAAGAAAAGTTCAATATAATGAAAAGAGAGATTGGGAGAAAATATTTGCAAATCATATATCCAATGAGGTGTTAATATTGAACTTATACAACTCAAGAGCAAGAAACCTGTTTTTTTAAGAAAATGGACAAAGGAGTTAAATAGACATTTTTACAAAAAGAAGAAAAGACAAGACAAATGGACAGCAGGTATATTGCTGAAAAGATGTTCAGCATCATTGATTATCAGGAAAACACAAATCAAAGACAAATCAAATGAGATATGACTTCACATACAGCCCTTGGCTCTCATCAAAACAATGGAAAATTATAAGTACTGTTAAGGATGTGAAGAAATGGGAGCCCTTGCATACTGTTGGCAGGAAAGTGAACAGTGTGCCTACTATTGAAAAGATATGAAGTCCCCTCCAAAAAAAATACAGAGAACTACCATATGACAGAACCCCACTTCTGTATTCAGAAGAATTCCAAACAGACTCTCGAAGAAATATGCTGCACTCTCATGTTCATTGCAGCACTCTACATAATTGTCAAGAGGCAGAAATAATCTAAATTTCCACTAGTAGATAAATGGATTCAGAAATATCCATCCAGTCCTATAAAAGAAGCAAATCCTGTCATGTGGTACATATGGATGACCTTTGAGGACATTATGTTAAGTGAACCCGACACATAAAGACAGACAGCGCATGTTTCTCCTTGTGTGAGATATTCAAAATGGTCAAACTCATAGAAACAGAAAGAATGGTGGTTGTTAAGGGCTGCTCAGAGGAAGTGTTATAGTTAGTATCTGGAAGTGCTCCCTTGCGTGCTAAAGGCTTGGTCTCCAGCTGGGGGTGCTATTGTGAGGTGGTGGACACTTCAGGTGGTGAGGCCTAGTTGGAGGGAGTAGGTCACTGGGAGCATACCCTTGAAGGATCAGTTGGGATCCTGGCTTCTTTCTCCTTCTTTCTCTGCTTCCTGTCCACCCTGAAGGAAGCAGCCTCCTCTACTACATGATGTTCTTCCTCACCATGGGCCCCAAAGCAGCTGAGCCAAAATGGACTGAAACCTCTGAAACTGGGAGTCAAAATACATCTTTTCTCCTTTTATGCTGATTTATATTATGTATTTTATCACAGTGACAGAAAGATAACACAAGGGGAAATGAAGAAATTGCTATTCAGTAGGTATAGAGCTTCAGTCATGCAAGATGAAAAATTTCTAGAAATCTGCTATAAAACAATGTGCCAATCAACAGTACTGTACCATATACATAAAATTTTGTTGACAGGATAGATCTCTTATTATATTTTTTTACTACAAATTAAGACCAAATTAAGACAAATTTTTTTAAAAATCAGTACATCCCCAAATTGGCATATTACAAGGCCATCAAGAAGAAGTCTATAAATATATAGCTAAAGATGTGGATGTATATTCATGACATATTATAAGTAAAGTCAATCATGTTATGAAATAATGTGTATAATAAAATACAATTTGGATAACGAAAAACCTCACAGCCCTACACTGTGCTAGGCATGCAATAGGCATTCAATAAATATGTAATAAATATTTTTAATTCATGAGACTTTTCACTTTACAAATTTTTTTAGAATTCTAAGTTGCCTCATTTCTCTTTACTAATGCATGTTGCATTTATTACCCTATAACTTGTGAACTTTAAAAAAATCTACATGCGACTTCATTTAGCAACTTTAGGTGTAAGGGGCTTCATGAAACATTACCCACTTTCGTTTCCTTCAAGATTCAAAAGGATTCCCTTAATCCTAAAATTCGGAGATTTTTCACTCACTCATTCAGTCATACACAGAAGGCAGCCAGCAATCATGGCAAGAAAACTGAGATAATACATGCAAAACAATGAGTCACGCCTGTGTGGCATTTTGGGGCAGACTGCCACTTTGCAAGACAAAGAATTAAACATATGGATTACTTACTTCAAAGAAATAAAAAGTGTTAGACTAACTAGATTTGATCCTTGAAAGATGATGTTATTTATAAAAGACAGAAGAGAAGGGGGAAAATAAGGAGAGAACAGGGGAGCAATAGGAAAGTTTGGGAAGCTAGAAGTCATGGATCTAGTATTTATTCTGTCACTAACAAGTAGTATGCTGTCAGGAAAATGATTGATTTATTTTCTTAGTTGTAAAATGACAAGTCTGACTAAACAATATTTACTGTAGAAACCAAGTTCCAAATTCAATCCCAAGTTCCAAGTTCATTCCTTTGAAGGCTGTATTCTATTAATTCAAAATACATCATGATGCATTTTACTAATGCTATCTTATAATTCACTGCCTTTCAGATGCAGTTGCTATTTTTGCTTGTTTAATTGGGGTTTTTTTGTTTGCATATTCTTTTAAACTCAATTGCACACATCTCAGCTTGATTTATATATAAGGTTAACTCATTTTCTTTTTCTTCTTCTTCAAGAATAAAGGAATCTCATTAGGTCCCTACAAAAAAAAGCTTATCTGAATCACTTTAATCCTGCATCAAGAAAGAATTAGAGTGAATAAGACAGACACATGCAGACATAAACACACATACCAGCTGTCTATGGATCAGGAAATTATATGTAGTGAAATAGGGAGTAATGGAGAATAAAGCAGGAGTTCTTGTCCTGTCAAAAAATACTGATTTGCATAATAGCACAGTACAGCTGTCCAAGAAAAGTGTGCCTCAGGAATGATATCATTATTATAAAATAACATCATTTACAATTTTAATTAAACCAAATTATTTAAAATTACCCTCACAGAATAGATTTTTAGGCCTGCTCCAATCAAGAGCCAAATGTCATTGTCTAATAAAACATTTTCCAGAAATGATAACTAGTGTGAAGCTCTGGAACTTGCTAACCAGGGTGAAAAAAAAATAAAAATTACACAATCACTTTTGGTGGCATAGAAGCTGTAATATGCCCAAAAACATCAATCATGTACAAGGTTTATAATTTAAAAAAATGATTTTAAACAGTGAAATATACATCTTTCATCCTAAAACAGATGTTAGGAGTTTTATTTTGAGAAAATAAAAAGAAAACAAAGGGCTTTACCACACAGAACCCATGCAGGAAAACCATCCAGCAATAATGTATGCTCACAAAGTTTATCTTGTTCATAAGGAATCTCAGGCATAGTGACTTCACCATCTAGCATCAGTTCAAAATCCTTATAAAGAGGCATTTGCTCTCTCCCCATATCTTTCCCAGAAGTACACACATGACTTCTAACACCTCTTCTAGAAAGTTCTCTCCTCTCCTGTTATCCCAAAGCTTGTCTGCCTCCCTCAGTCCTCCTCCTTTAAAATTCTTTACAAAACCAACTTCCATTAAAATTTCTCCAACTAATTTTATCCCTTCTAATCCCCCAACAAAGCCATTGTCTTATTTACCTACACAATCACAATAGAATGTTGTTTCTTTATGGTTCCTAAGCATTGACTGCCTATCGTACTT